>BGZK01001567.1:0-132278 GCA_005406025.1 Eumeta japonica
CAACAAAACCAAATCGCAAATCGATAGTATCAAGGTAGCTTAAGCTATTGAGAATAAAACGTTTGAAGTACCAAATACTTGATTTATTACGATATTTTACGTCTCTGCCAATAACTCCCATCAATAATACAGGATGTTCCTATTTATCCGCTTTTACGTCGCTTTTTGTTGCTGCGATATGTATTTCGATGGATTGATGAATGGAAAAATTTTGGTTTACATTTGCGGGCGTTTTTTATCATGTCTGTGTGACGCATAATGCTCATCTTTTTACGAAAAAGAATCGCTTATTTTATGAAACATAAATATATATTGTGAAATGATTTCAGTTTCTTTTTTTATAGAATTTGTTATTTGTGACATCTTTATGTCACAAATCAAGTGACAAATTATAACAACTATCTTTACAGTTGTTATAATTTACGACTTTGGTGTAGACAATATTAGGTTTAAAATAGGAATTCAAATAATTTAAAATTTTTGTAAAATTCCAAATAAATGTGAAAATGAAAATTTAAGTTTTAAGTGAATTAGCTTAAGAGGAAAGTATCCATAGTAATATTACGAAGATGAAAGTGTCTCTCTCCATCTGTTTGTCCTTGTGTTTCTTGTCCACGCCTAAATCGCTGTACCAATTTTCATGAAATTCAGCGGGCATTTAAGGAATTAGAAATTGGTTATTCTGTTTGTTAGTCGTCTGTGCGTTTGCGTTGTTTCATAGCTTAATAATAGTTAAACTGATTTTAATGAATTTTAGTGTACAAAGCTAGAGCACAAAATTTTAGATAAAAGCTACTGTCTTTCGTTATATAAAAGTTACTGTAAAAGTAACTCAACAATTAGTTTTTAACTAATTTTATCGGAATTGAAAAAATATAGAACTTATTGTTACATAAATATCGGGTACTGTTTATTTATTTTTTTATGTTTATTGGTATGACTCCTTATAACTAGAACATTAAAGTCGTTAATTTAATTTAATTTGTCTGCCATAGCTAATGCTTGCTTTGTGTAGAGAGGAAATGGTATTAGAGTGGACGAAGTAAATTGTGAGAAAAGGGCTAGAGGAAGATATAGTGTAAGTGAAAGTTAAAGTTAAAGTAATAAAGAGTATCAATAACCAATTGTCACTATATTATTAATAATTATGGTTTAATAATAAGAAAGTAATAGCAAAACATATAAATATAATATTTTTGGGATTATAGATATGACATTTTATACCTACCACCAATGCATTTCTGAGCAATAACTTACAAGAAATTGGAATCGATATGAAAATGAGGAATTAATTATATGCTCACGTGAAAGGGACCGCAAGCAAAAGCTAGTAACTATAGGTTACTCAAAATCGTATAAGGTGATTTTTATTAAACCATTTTAAAACACAAGCAGGTTCTATGTACATAGAACAAGTCGATTTGATTGATTTCTTTGAAATTTTTATATAATCTTGGATTGTTTAAATACACCGAGGAACGCTTTAAATTAAATTAGAAAATCTAAAGCGATTTTTTTATACCATTATTGTGGTGTAAACATGCATGTCAACCATTAGAGTATAAGTTGTCATCGCAGCTCATGGATATTTACGGTTCATGGTTGGCCTCTTTTGTAAGAATAGGATGACTAATATAGGAAGGGATGAGCTGATTGTTAGAGGAGGAGGTGATGGAAGAAGGTTGTGGGCTAATGTAGAGGGAGTGGACCGCCGGAACTCTCTCTCACTGGACGAAAAACAACAGCAGAAGCTGTTACTTCACGCCTGTATTTTGTGACAGTGTGGTATTGCAATTTACGTGCTGCAGCTAGGTTGACTACAGCATGACTCTATCACAATAGCAGGTTGAGGTATTATTAAGTTAATTAAAGTACCAAAATAAGATAGGTATTTGATTATAGACTAAACATGGAAGAAATTCCTTAATGAAAATCAGTACAAATATGTAGATTGAATCAAAATCATTTCTGGACTCAATAATTTATTTAATTCTAAATCAGACGAAGCCATTCTTTTCATAGGTTTTTTTTTTATGAATGAAAGCTACATACACCAGACCTTTAGCGAAATGTTTAAAGCACTTGAGTGAAAAGGAAAAAAATCGCTGAAATAGAGATTTGCGAGAAAAGGTCAAAATATACTACAGAAACTTACATTATCACTTACTCAACTTCTGCCACTTTCCAGTTAGGTGGGGTAGATTAAGTGACTAGAAATACGTGAAGTGCCTATGGGATCTCAGCTGCAACGGTCTTAATACACTTTCATTCATCCGATCGACTTCTTGACGCACTGCATAAATCTGTTAGCGCTATAATAACATTTTAAATTTCTTCTGAGAAGTTGTTGTGCCCAATAGCATACTCAGCGCCTCAACAACATGTAACAAGTGTATCGTATTTAAGGTCATTCAATCGGTAGCGATGAGCGATTGGCGCATAAATGCTGAACGTAAACATAGTTTGATGATGATGATGACGCAATGATCATAGCAATTAGTTATGTCACAAAACTAATCTTTCTACTCGGCTTCATTAATAGTATACTTTCAAAATTTGAACTCGTTGGATAAATACTTATGAGTGGTTGGTAGTTTATACAATGTAGCTAATATTAAAAGCATTAATAATCTTAAAATCGGTTGACTAATCGCTAGCAGACATTCGTAGCTAATAATTAAGTCCTGGGCGTTATCGGGTAGATAGCTAATCTTATATAGGTATTTATTAGCTATACACAACTAAATCACTAAAGGTCAGTTTCTTATTCTTGTCAGTTCTGCCAACACTGATTTGTTAAAAGGATTATTAAATGTAAAAATTAAGTGTTTTTTTTATATATAATTTTACTTGAGCAAACAAGCATGCATCCACTAAAGACTGCATGGTCGTCATCACCATGAACTCTCAACGCCAAAGGAGTCACCAGTGCGTTCCACCCTCTTGGTTGGGAATAGAATATCTGATAGAGGGGGCTAGGGTGACAGTGAATCTGAAAATTGAGAGGGAACTCAATGGAACCCTCTCTCACTAGACGAGACGTAATAGCGAAAGCTGTTAATTTACGTCTGTATTTTATGAGAGTGTGGTATCTCACCGGCCAAGCAGACTCATTTTCGTGCGGTTTATCATATATTGTTTATAGTATTGTTACATATGTTTCCATCTAGTGAGTAAGAGTTCCGATCGCCCACTGCCTCTCCATCAATTCCACTTCCCCTTCCATCAGCCCACTCACCCCCTCATTAGATATCTTATTTCTACCCAAGACGCCAGCGATGCACTAATAACTCCTTTGGGGTTGCGGGTGCCCATGGACAGTGTCGACCACCTACTTTCTGATGGTTCGTATATTCGTTTGTCCCTCGAAAATGGCGTAAAAATATGTAAAATTATATTCCACATTAAGCCTTAATTTTTTATGTTTAGAGAATTTTACCAGTTAATTTTTTTTTCCATTTTACTTTCATTTTCAGAATATATTTAAGTCTTGATTATTAAATGTCAAATTGTGTAATTCGACAAACTGCACCTCATGTTTTCTCAATGAATCTTATTCCATTTGTCATCTACGCAGAAGGATAGTAACATTCATAAGTTCATCAGAATCCGTGCTTTTTCAGTCTCTGTCAACCTTATATCAAATTATAGCGTATGACTTACAAAGTTCCAAACATTCTAATTTCTGCAAAAAAAAATCCCATACATTCTAATTTCTGAAAATATATATAAATTAATGTTTTTTTTCAACAACGACGTCCTCTTTTTAACAAATTATATATACCACTACATATATCTGTAACGTTTGCCTGTACAATTTTTTAAGTTTGTATGTGTTTTTATAACTTACGAATAGTTCGACTCTTGATTAATTATTACTTTGAAAAAAAAATGGTATACAGTAAGAACATGCAATTCAAAATATAAAGAGCTGTGTACAATTTCGATAAAGGGTCTGCCTTTTAGTTATGCCATTACGCACTTGATCTATACTAAACCTATAATTTACAAATTTTTACTTTGACTGTCTATTGATAAAGTAATTGTTGTTTGTTTGTCTGAATTAATTACAGAAAAGACCGAATGAATTGTAATGAAAGTTACCACAGGAATAGTTGATTTTTAGTGTACCTATTGCATGTGTATTTTTTTTAGTTTCTATGGGTGTTTAAGATATTCATCCAATTACGATAAAACTGACAATGTGTTGTACGCGCAAGCTATAGGGCTTCTAAAAGAAAAAGTAGCATTTGTACCCTACTGTGCATTTATATTATTGAAGCGAACTACTGAACCGATTTTAAGAATTCCTTCACTAATAAAAAGCTCCCTAATTAAAATAAACTATTAACATTTCGCCTTGGCTTCATCTGTGTATTTATTTGTGCTCTAACGATCCTAAAAATACTTTCACTTATAAATAGCACAATATCTCTAGTGATACAGTCCAAATTTTATTTTGATTCTGGAATTTGGCTCCCCTTCGTTCTATTCGGAACTGAGACCTGTAGCGGAAAAGAAATCGTAAGCGACAACGGGAAGCAGATTCGAAAATGAAAATCGGAAGAAATGGAAATCGAGAACGGACCGAGGTCCAAATCGAATGTGGAACTAACGTTAAATAAATAGCGTAAATGGAACCGAAATGAGGGACAATACAGAAATTAGAATTCAGACCTTGACCGGGATCAAAAGCGTGACTAGCATCGAAATCTACTTAGCGAGACAGATCGGCATCCACTGCGAAATCGGGATCAGAATCAAGAACGGAATCGGTAGATATACAAGACAAAGGAGTTCATTATATGTGCACGAAGGCGAAGTCGCGGCGACAAGTCAGTATGTGTATATAATTATATACGTACTGACTTCTGTTAATAAAATATGTCTCTCTCTCTCTCTCTCTGTGAGCATATTTAGATATGTTGTATTCGACCAAGGGCCGGTACACTTATTGAATCAGGAACATACACTTTTATTATTAATCGGCGGCTCGCTGGGCCGCTTGTTTATTTGCTGATCGGCGGCATTAATGGATGGCCCGTTTTGGATGAGCCTATAACATGTTTGCCTGAAATTAATATTGACACAGTGTATGGAATACAGTAATTCACTATAAACTAACTTCAGTAGGCAACGGCTTAACCACTACAACAAAGGCTCAACTTGATTTTATATTGCCTGATACAGACAAATTTTTATCAAGTTATGTCATGAAGTATTTTTAAGCAATCAACCGCATAAACTAATAAAAACATTATAGTAATTTATTTTTAACAATTGTAATTTCAGTACTGCATTTGATGCTATAATGAAAAAAACTTTGTCACGGAATATCGGTTCTATGAGCGATGTGTACCACCCATTGCTATTTTTAATCGCTGATTTTGTGATGTACGTCGAGTAATTTGATTATCTTCGTATTTGTTCGTTTGTGATTTCATCTTTGACAGAAACTCTACGTATGTTGTGCGTTAAGTGATCCCGAGTTGTTTAAAAGACAAATAGTAGCGATTTATCGTCCGTAAATCATCATGCAACATGCACTATTAAAATACTTTGATGCTTAGGCACTTAGTATGATTAGTTGTTACAAATTCATGAATACTGACCATATAAAGAAGGTTGTAAAACCAGTGCATGAGAAATAGCAATTTTATCTCAGGAGAGATTTAATTCATAAATAAACGATCGCAGTTATTATTGATCCCAAAAATGATTACTGGTATAAATATTTGCGTATACATTTTACCCTAGCAAAGATTATGGGATGAAATTATGGTTAAATAAAAAATAGTATTTGCTTCGTATATTTAAAAAAATACGACTTTGCATTGATAGCTGCGAGGATTGCGTGATGAAATAAATTTTATTGGCCGTTATATGCATCTCACGTGGATTCAAAAATGTAGACGTACTATTATTATTTTAATATATTATTTTAATAATTATTATAATTATTAAACGTTGCTGTGCTGTTATATGAACTATAATTCAAGACGTGTGTAAGGGGATAACTTATGACAAGAAAATTACATGGTATCAACGGAATGTCTTGAACTACTGTACCCGTTTGCGCTGCGGTATTATCGTGACTAGTCTCTACCCTGTATCATTTGATGATGTTATCCTCTATTTGCTGTAGAACGCAATATTAACATGTTACGTCGCTTTAATAATATCACACTCGTATAGGCCATATATATTTCTACTTATTAGAAAGGTATCTTTAGAATATATTACAAAAAAAAAATCCCCAACTCAAAATTCTATTGTAAACAACGTCAGCCTAATACTACCATTTGAATGCGCGTTACAAAATGAAATACATAAAATTAATAAATATACATTGATTGGTTCATTCACATTTTATAGCACATTTTTCAAACTAGAATCATAAAGTATAGTACAAAATAGAATAGATATTTTTATATAGTGCCGAACCACTTAATTGTTGTCATAGTTGCTACAGCGTGGTCCGCTTGTTCACAGAACGTTGTTGGTATGGTACGCGCCATTTCCGCATCTGTACACATTTTGATTCAGCAAACCATCTTTCAGTCGTCATTTTAAGATTCTAATAACCAAAATAACAATAAAACCGTTGAAGCAAATTATTGTGAACGATAAGTCGTTCGTACGAAACTAAGTACCATAGCTAATTAGGAAAAAACGGAATACTTATAAGATCATTAGGACGTCTGTTCGTCTGTCTGTCACGAGCAGTTATCCAAGAAACCGTTACACATAAAGGTATCAAATTTTGCATAGTTATATAACATGTATACTCGTGTACCATCCACCAAAAACTTCTAAAAATTATCAAAAATCGATAACAGAGGGTAACAAAAACAACTTTACGGTATGTAAAAGTTGTAATACATATTGATAACAAGGAATTTACAATATTGGTAATTCGTTTTTTATTAGTTGATAAAAATGTTGTTGAAATACAAATTATTGACGGACTTTAAAGCTTTCTGGTAATGAAATCAATCAGAAAAACCCTTTTGCGACAAAATATCTTTGTTTGCCTCCTAAATCCAACGTCTGAATACCCAAATAAGTGTAGAAAAAAAACACAATCGAAGCGAAATCCTTATTGTTTTTTCAATTCTGTTAAAATGCCTGTACTTAATGACGGAGACTCAGATAATCATAAGATTATCACTAATAATAAAATAGATACGGAACCAGCTTGTCCAGCTCAGTGACACGAAAACGACTTCCATTTCGAAAATGTTTATTCGACTTCAAAAATGCCTTTGTTATACATACAATTTATGGATTATACATATATAATCCATAAATTGTATTGTATTATGATCTAATAATATATAATTTGTATATTATTAGATTATGATCTAATAATATACAAATTATATATTATTTAATATGAAACTATGTATAAAATCTATGGATTATGCATAGTTGTTTAAATATTTAATTATAATTTGAATGTTCCTCTGATTCAGAAGAAAGAGGTTTTCCCTCAACATGTTCAACGACAAATCGCTGTAAATGACTGATAACCGACGAGTTCTGAAGAACGAAGTATCAGAACTTAATCTTATAAAGACGCCCCACCACATATCACCGATGGCATAACCTTGCATAATGTGACACCTTTTAGATCGAGTAATAAAGAACCAGAGAATCTGCAATAAGACTATTACCAAGGGACAAGTATCAGATCTCAAATTATCTGCCGGCGGTCATTCATACTAACACGCCATCGGCACATCAAAGACTACCTTATACATTAGTTGATACCTCGTAAAAGATCCATATACGTGCTCTCGCATCGCTCTAATTTACGGAGGGTACCCCTAAACAAGGAAGCTGCCTTCGGACGATCCACGTACCCATTTTACGAGCACTCACGTCCATGCGCTATGAGCATACCTCGAATCCTAGACTATATCCTATGTAATATGTACTAAAATTATTTCCCTTCCGCTCAGAAATACAGCCATTTGCTGTATTTTGCGTGTTTACGAGGGGCCGCTTCATCGCCGCCGGGATTTTATTTTAATGAATAATTCAGGAATAATTGTTTTTCTTGAGACGTTTGTAGGTAAATATCTGCTGCGATAAGAGATGGTGCCGCTTTGCTGAAGGTCATTACAATTATACGGCTGATTAAATTTAATGTTACGCCATAGATTTTTCCGTTACAAGTAACGTTCACATAATACTTACTTGACAAGTAAACCGAAAATCTATAGAATATCGAATATAATGACGTAGTTTTTGTTCATGACTACATCCAGGAATAGAAGTTTATACACTGGGTATTATTTTAAAATAAGTTGTAGGGTAGTTATTCTCCTTTCCGATCTCGATACGGATCTTAAACCCTTTCCTAGTCCTAATCCCAATCAAGTTTTGGATCTTAACATGTACAAGGTATACGTGTAATAGTATAATTATTTTATTTGGAATAGATTTTTATATATCATAAAGAAGTAGCATAAAAAGTCGGTTATGATACGTAACGGCTCATAGCGACTAATAAAATAAATATCAGAGTTGGAACAGACATCTTTTCCAGCTCACCCTCGTATGAAGACGCGTGATAGCCGATTTTAAATTAAATTTCGACACCCCACATTCAGAAAGCAAATGAAATACAATCACGAAACAGGATGTGATTTCTACATTGCTCCACAAAAACACAAATCTTTTGACCTGCCAAGTAGCTATCACTATTCAAAACAACACATGGTATGATCTTCAAAGATGAATTCCAGGCGTCGGACGTTGTTTTTAGTAAAATCAACAAATTTAGTACGTTTCAGGAGAGAACTTCAGACCAGCCTTTAAGTCTATCTAACTATCTTCGCGTGAGAATGTAACGTAGGATATGAGATACGCGAGAAGTTCGGTCTGGATGTCCTCATACCGTTTCTAATTTAAGTTTGAATTGTCATCACCGATCTACAGATGACGCTCGGCTTCGGCTCGGTTTTGTCGCTTACTTTTTCTATATAATTGTACTTATTTTATTCTCTTGAAATAGTGACCAATTTGTGTTGGAATTGCATTGCCTAAAGATAACCAAATTAAATTCGTCTAATGTCTAATATTTAAACCCGACCAAGCGGTTATTGGTTAATATTAATTTCTAAGAAACCATAGACCTAAAATCGTATTTTTTAATTATTTCGTACTTCTGAATGCTTAGTGCTTTGAGGAACAATTTTATTATATTAAAAAGCGACAAATCACAAACTTCTTTAAAGCTGTTTCGTAGGGCAAACGAACTTGCGAGCCACTAGAGAATATATGGTCACCGACGACCATGGACGCTCGCAACCCTACAAAAATCACCAGTGCATTACAGGACACGTGATAGGAATAGGATACCTGATGGAGGGAGGATTGATGTAGAGGGAGTAGGGTAATTGATGGGAGTGGGCCACCGAAACTTTCACGCAATAGACGAAATGCAACAGCGGAAGCTGTAACTTCACGTGTGCTTCCTATGAGAGTGTTTTATACCGTCGGGGAGTAGATCCATTTTCGAACTGCTACTCAGTGGACAACAGCACTGCTCTACCACTCTTAAAAATGCTTTAATAAATACTTAAATAAAATAAAAAGCTATATTTCCATCGCTTAATTTGAGTATCCCGCAAATGTATGTAAATTACTTTGCTTATTTAAAGACTAAAAACAAGCTATTTTTTTATAATTTTTTAACTAACAATTTTCCTTCCGGCAAGTGAATATCCCGATATAATTATGGGGGTCGACCGCGTGGTCGTGACATTCAAGGTTTTTTCAGCGAACCCCCGGAGGTCTTCGCCCGCCGTGGGAACCTCCGAAAATGTTTTTCCTCCGGGCGTCATAAAACACGCCACGCATTCAACCGCCGTGAAGTGTTCGCGCGGGCCGAACGAAAATTCTATTTTCATTAAAATCCATCGACATTCACTCCGCAACGTTATTAGCAATTATAATCCTCGGAAGCCCTCCCGAGTCCTCTCGGCTCCTCGAGCATTTTTTTTTTCATTATGCTCCGTAGAAAATTTCCCATTTTCGCGCACGTCACATTTTCATTCGCCGACAATAAAATACGCGAGATATAGATAAAAAAAATACACGCGGGGAAATGAAAAGCTCGGTCGGAACGAATGTAGATAGATACAAATGGGGCGGTTCAGACAAAGCCCCGCTCTCCCCGAGTATCGCAAATAATAAGATAGAGGCGGAATAGGGCGGGCGGTTTTTAATGAGTCACGGAAGAACATTCGTCTGGTGACTGAGCCGTTCGCCCGCCGCTGTTCTGTTGTTGACGCGTCTTTTTATCCTCTGAACTTCGCGCTCAGAAACGTTGATCGTCTCATCTACCTTCTAATATACAAAAACCCAACTCAATACATACGAATGTATACTCTTAAATATTTAGTAACAACTGTTTAAATTAATGTGTTAGTTTTTCCCTGTATTACTTTTTTACGCGTTTTTTTTCCTGTATTACTTTTCAAAATTTTATTTTATGTTTCTTTTTTTTGTTTACAACATACTCGTGAAACAGATCTGATTAGTGATATCGATAAGGCTAATAATATTATAGATAATTTTAAATAACCCTTATGCAGTTTTTCAAGCTATAATATTTCGCGAACAATACTCCTCATATCGGTACAGTATTCATATACATCATTTAGAATTATCACATTCTTTGAAACGTAAGAAGTTTCTATGACGTTGTTAGTCGCTACGTGCGAAGTATATGGTGGGAGATACATTCGACCGCAGCGCTCGCTGCGGCAGAAATGGGAAGATTATCGGGGAATGCAGTACATTTTGGATAAATTACGTATGAAACTTCAGTGTAATTATTATTATAATCAGAATGAGGCACAATATTTATTATTGCAAATTGAAAATTATGCGCAAAGAAATTGATAAATAAAAGTTGAATAATTATTCGAGATAACTTCAGAAAGACTAATGCCATGGCACATTAATTACACAGGGACCGTTCCGTCTGTACAGAAATATAGCTTCAAGGATCTTTTAATGAAGTTCATAAATTTTTAGACTCCGCCATAGCAAATTTAGTTTTTTTTTTTGGGTAAACCATCTTATATATTATGCGAGCCACAATATTTAAGTTTTTCGTTCAATTTAAGGCAAAATATTTTATCTATAACTGATATTTATTATAATTATGTAAGTAGCAATAGAGTATTTTTAATTGTATTTTTTTTTCTCCGATTCCACAAAAAAGTCCAGAGCAAACGCTGTCTTCGTTATTATTCGAGAAGAGATTATTTGTTTCAAATTGATGTATTTTATGGAAGAAACAATAACACCCGATTGACTGTAAAATCTTTATTAGCTGACCATTTAAATGCCAGAGATATAGACAAATAATTGTTATTGTTTTATGAAATGAAAATTATTAAAGATCAAAGTACAAATAATTAAACTGTCTTGGGTTTAGTGAAAACAGTAGCAATACATGATTATTTTCATTGTGAAAAGTGAATCGAAACAAAAAGGAATACTCGCTGTTTACTTGTATTTGTGTAGTAGAAACACAATAATTCATTAATAAAATAAAAACAACTCTATAATCAATGGTTTTACTGTTTTATGCTCGTATAAATATTGGATAAATCCCGAAAAGTTGTGAACGCTAGGCAGCGCTAAAGTCGTGCACATAGCCAATAAAAACGTATTAATTTCTAACTTATGTTTGTTTTTTAAGGCTAAAAATTCTGAATACTATATTTTTATAGTATTCATATATTATATAGACTTTTACAAAATGTCAAACGAGCAAGTTTTTGAGTGGAATTTTTGAAAAGGTCTTAAAATTATTTATGTAATTCGTCATCCCTTATTAAGTTTCCTACACAGATTCCCACATTATACATTTTTGAATGCCTAATATGATTTAGTATTTTTCACAACAATAAGATATAGTTTACTTTAAAAATAAGACGTGGTTAACTTGGACTGTTTTTGTTTCGTACTGTCTTTTCCAGGATAAATGTAATCAGTAGTATTAAGTAGTGTAGTATCAAATAGAAAAAAGTACGTTTTTTACACTTTTTCCATTTGTCCCGCACAGAATAGTTATAAGCACTTTAGTCGCCTATAACTAGAAAAACAAGTAGGTATGTCGACTATTTCTATTAAACTAGGGAAAAATGCATAAGCAAAAGAACGTATCTTCGTAGAACCTTCGCATTTTTGGTTAAGAAGCACAGCTTTTCAGAAATAACTCAAAAACACTATATCCGACCATATTGAAAATAATTTTCGTAGAAAGTATATATTAAGTGTTACCTTCATCATTTTTTTCATATTTTTTGGACATACGGCTAAGAAAATAGAGAGGGAGACACAACTTCTATTATTTTCATAGCGATAATTTTCGAAATTATTCACAAATCAGAAAAATTGCTTAAAAACTTAAAAATATTTTTAAAAGCACTGTCGAAATATGTGCTACTAAGGTTCTTCGTTTGAGGAGACTGTTTGTTTTCTTGATGCATTGACAGAATATAACATATAAAAAAAAATCTCACCGAAGATAAGCTCTTAATTTTGATTTTTAGTACTGACTAAATGATTTTGAAATTTTCTCTTTTAATTAACCCGTAAATTTTTTTTTTTATTATCTATATCTCCACGACATTTCATGCTATTCAGTTGACCATGGGCGGAAATTGTAGACGAATCCTTCTTTTTTAAAAGCTCTTACAGCTTATATTCAATCTAAGAACTACGTCGCTAATAAAAAATATTAAAGTTTACTTTTGTTCAAAAATCACAGATTTTTCTATTTTTCTCCAAATCTATCAACTTTAAAGCAAAATTTTATGACATTTTATATTTGAAGCAATTTTTTGTAGATAATTCAATTTTGGATAAAAAAGTCCTGTGAACCAAAACCATAGAACTAATAGGTTCCGAAATAAATTAAGTTAATCATAAGAAAACTATGTGTATCACTGTTTTAACGTGACTTTTATAGAGAGAAATAAGACTGCATTATTTTTTAATACTACGTTCAAACGCTGTAATAAATTGTAAATTTGAATATAATTAAACATACAATGGTAAAAATTGTAGATAATTTAATAAGCTAAATCGTATTCCAATTCTAGAAACTGCATGCAGAATTGTAATACGATTTAGCATTTGAAAGTTATTTCAAGATAAAAATTCTTAATAATTTGAAAAAGTAATTAGAGAAGTAAGTTAGATAGCTCAAATTAAAGTTTGTTAAATGAAGTATGAAATAAATTTTAAGAAATTAAGTTATCATTAACAGTTCCGAAGTTATTCGAAAAATAAAGAAGAAATTCAGACTTTCGTGATAATGGAAATAATTTTCAAATACCCACAACTTTTGAAGTAATGGATCAATTTGGCTCATATTTGAACTTAACCTTCTCTATTACACGGTCAATTGTCGCTTATGGAGGTACAAACAAGTAGCTTTGTCAGTTATGAAGGTCCAGAAGGGAAAAATGACTGTCACTTATAAAGGTTTTTGTTTTTCACTTAATAGAGGTTTTAGAGGAATAAAAGAACGGGGCCTGGCGATTACTCTATTTATCAACATAAATATCAAGTATGAGAATAAACGATGGCATAACTTTTTCTTAGACGTATTTTACTGCTGAATTAAATGGGAAAATTTCAAATTCATTTAGCGAGTACTAGAAATTAAAATTAAGAGCTTATGTTTGGTGGCAAGTTTTAGTATATGTTTAGAGCAATAATTCAATTCAATGTACCACACGTTGATGTTTGCTGAAAAGATATCCGTAGTAGGTATTTTGGAATACAAGTTTATTAAATAATTCAAATTTATTTAAAAAATAACATTATTTGCAAAATTTCGCCTATCTTTTTTTTTCCACAGGAAAATAGCATGTATTATTCTCGTCAAATCAGTATCTAAATTATCTAAATATAAGGCATAATAATTCTGAAATCATTTCGAGATTTTGATTTTCTATATATTATAGTCTTCTTATTCTGACCTTAAACTTAATAAGATTAGAACTTATTACACCTATAAAAAACGTCATATTGCATGCTCCATCGTCTAAATTGTGTGTTTTTCATAGTAAAAACTTGAATAAACCTTATTGTGACTATGCTAGAACAACGCTGTGACCAACCTGGTTGCAGCACGAGGATGAGCTGGGTCGATCGGTGAGATACCACATCTTCACATAATACGGACGTGAGGTAACAGCTTCCGCTATTGGATTTCGTCCGGTGATTGAGAAATCCGGCGGCGGCCTACTCCGTCCTATATCTCCCACTTCCCCCTGCATCAACCTAATCCTCCTTCCATCGGATATCCTACTCCTACCCGTGAGACAGACAACGCATTGGTAACTCCTCACGGATTGCGAGTGTCACGGGCGGCGGTGACCACCTCCTCTCTGATGGATCGCATGCTTGTTTGCCCTTCAAAAATGCTAAAAAAATGTTAGTTTAATTGTCACTAACTTAAGTGAACTATTGTAATGCAACTGCAAATATATGCATGAAGTTAAATGCGCTTCACATTTCTCGTTTTAAGTATTACAAGAATGGTCGTACTCATTAATAACTCATAATTACAAAATAGTAATTATTTTAAAATTTTAGTCCATCTCAAAAACGTGTAAGTATAAGTTATTGTTCTTTTTTCATTTCTATTATTTTTCTCTGTAATTCAAATTCGGTATAATTATCGAAATAATTTGCCCTCGTCTTTTCACGAAGAAACAATTTATTTTTTCCTGTAAACATTATATATGAAGTATTTAAGAATTGGTTTTATTTTATACAGTGAATTTTGAACAATCTCGCTTAAAGGATTTCAAAAATTATATTACTAGTAATTTTTTAAGGACATTAATAATCTTCGGTCATCATCCTCGACTGCCTGCAGTAGTGAACTGCTGACAAGGGGCCCTCCGCTAAGGGAAGCTTTCATTAAATAATGTGCCCTAATCATCACGCTTAACAACAACTACAGCCAAAAAGATTTATTTCCATTTATTACACTAAAATAATATTTTCATTGCATTTCGAGAGGCAAACGAGCATTCTGAAAGCCACCAAAAAGTAAGTGGTTATCGCTGCTTACAGACCTTCGCAACGCATAGGAGTCACTAGTGAATTCTGGGCCTTTTGAATAGGATATCTGATTGAGGAGAGAGTAGGGTGATGGTGGGGGAAATGGGGGTGATAGATGAGGAAGTGGAGTAATGGATGGGAGATCAGGAATGATGAAGGAAGAGTGAGCTTTCGGCACTCTCACTTACTGAAGGTAAGGTAACAGTAGATGTTACCTCACGTCTGTATTCTATAAAAATATTGTGTTTCACCAGTCGAGCCGGGCCATTTTCACTCTTTAACCAAGTTGACCACAGAATTTCTCTACTACTTCATTACTGAAAAACGGTTCTAAAAGAATGAGCTCAAGGAATGAGTGTGGATTAGATTTTGAATGACCTGAAAAACATTTTTAAAATGTTCTCTTTCGAATAATTATTAAATTCTTAGCCGGTATATTAAAAAGCCTAATTATATTGAATTCTCAAATAATATGTAATACGCTTTAAATTCTATGAAAATCGCATTGATTTAATCAAAATACGTAGATGGCAGAGTTTTTCAACAAAATAATTATAAATTCTCTTTGAAAATTTTAAAAATGGTCACTTTCATTCTATATTAAACGCGGGTACTCATCTGATTGCATTATTTAAACGTATGCCGATAGGCACGTTCGTCTACTAAGCAGAAACATAATATCAATACACTAAAGCAGCCTCTATATCTATTTTTTAAAATACTTCCTAGATTATTTTTTATGTTAAAATAACAATCCCTCAACAATCACTATCAGCGAAACATAGGGGTCAATTTTTTTTTTGATAATTTTATCTTAACCTAAATTTGCATGGAACGCCTTCACATCGATTTCAACAAAATGCAAACTTCATGACGTAGCCACTTTTAAAGCGGCTCGGACGAAGTTACAAGCATAAACTGCACGACCTATTTAGATGCATCGCCGTGGAGCGCATACAGGCTGTATTTATAAGCTCGCAAAGTCGTAGGTTCTATGCCCGGTAGTGGAATTAAAATTGGCTTTAGTCCAACGTAATCTCATTCGAAGCCGCTACGCCTCGTCCCATCAAATAACTGACATCGTTAGATGTTTTATCTTGTAGTTTTTGATGGGCTGCTACCGGATTGTTTTCTACAATTTCGGACGCTGTTTTCAATATTTTCAAGTAGAAATGAAACATTTTGTTTTCTGTAATTTCTTTTTCGTAATTTCGTTTGCTCTTTTTTACACTTTCAAGTGGCAAATAAACATTTCACAGTTAAGTCAAAATTGTAGGATCCCAATGTAGATTCCTTCCAATTTATGCATGATCAATAACAATAAATAAACTATTAATCTATAAATAAACCATGTTATATTTTTATACAATGAATAACTAAACAAAAATGAAAAGTTTAATATAAAAAATAAAGCACTGAAAATTAACTTTTGCCGATTGCCGATAAATTATTGTTAATCCGTTTAAGAATTAGAAATAATATGCTAAATTTAACCAATAAAATTGAGCTTTACCATATTATAGTAGATGCTAATTTACAGTGGAGTCAGCATGTTGTGGTAGTGCCGAGTGCACTGAACTCTTATTTCAATTTGAAGAAAGCTGTGGACAGTCAAGCAATATTTTCTTACCTAAATATAGTCTGAAATTATTTTAAGGAATACAACTCTTTTTCATTGTCAGTTTAATTACGAAAGCAATAATTGTGTCTCTGAAGTTACGTAATTGGTGATCCTTTTATGAAAAAAATCATAAGGAAATATTGACCAGTTAAAAAAATATTCGAAACTCTATTTTGGTTAATATAAATTTTTTAAATATTTAAAATTTGGGCATGAAAAAAAAATAGATTGGAAGATCAGAACTATTGGTTAAAATGAGTGTTAAG
This sequence comes from Eumeta japonica, assembly GCA_005406025.1. Taxonomy (NCBI): domain Eukaryota; kingdom Metazoa; phylum Arthropoda; class Insecta; order Lepidoptera; family Psychidae; genus Eumeta; species Eumeta japonica. The sequence goes on from BGZK01001567.1 coordinate 16,999, forward strand.
TTAAAACATTATTTTTATTTCATAATTAAAATTTTTTACTAGGAAGTGTATTCCAATCCCAAGATAACACGAAATCATTCCTTAATACTTTACCTATAGACTACCCATTTTCCACAATGAGTTTTATTATATTGATGACAATCGTCTTACTCCAATCCTACAACTCCCATCATTTCTATCAGATCGAGTGCCTAAAAATCGTTCCAGAAGGTAAAATATCTAAAATTTACGTTCTGAAACGATATTCAGTAGATACATACGACCCTACATGTACATCTACTGTTTGATTGTAAATGTGTGCTTTAGCATGCGTAATCATCTAGTCAATTAGTTTTGTAAAATTATGTAGCGCGAAATATTCCGCCTTTGAATCAGGAACAGAAGTTCATCTCCCCTAGGATAGTGGTCTAAACCTGGACTTTTATCGGATCGTCGCGAAACTCCACGGGCTAATGTTTCGCATCGCGTGCTATTCACGTTCTACGAAAAATAGAGCTGTATGCTCCTTTCCAAGCGTACAGCGTCAGGGTGTTTCCCATTCGTTCTGTGTTGTACCAAAACCAGTCTACTGTAGCGAGACCGTTATGTATTGGCACAACCGCAGTCCAGCTTCTTGTTAAATTGTAGGCTTAGGCGGCATATTTTTGCGCGGCCGAGTTCAATGTGTTTTTCGGTACGGTGGAGCTTCTCGCTAGTACCGAAGTAAGACATAAAAAATTAAATTTAGATGCTCTACGTGAATTATGAAGAAAGAAAACATTTAATTCTCTGTTTTCTAGAATTTCGGTCACATTGAAAATGTTTATATAAAATAGAGCCGTATATTCGATAATTCTTAAGCATCGCAACGTCAGAATAATCGTCTTTAGCAGTACTGCGATCAACGTAAAAATTCAATATTGGACTTTCTATATTATAGTCTAGTAAAATAATAATTTTTACATCACCTCATCTTACAATAACATCAAAGTATTAGTTGGTATTAACTCAAATCCCAAATGAGACAAATAATATCCAATAGATTATTAATCTCAATAAAATAATTCAAAAATACGATAAAATTTTGTACGTGCGCTAAAGCGCTCTAATGGGTTTATATGTGCTAATTTGTGAATTCCTTCAAATAAATAAGTTCATATATATTACATCTTAAAATTATAATTAAATAAGCAAATGATACATTTTATATAAAACACAGTAAAATAAAATAATATAGAGCAAAATTAAATTGAAAAATTAAAAAATAAAATTGAATTAAATGTGAGCAGTAACCTCTTATAATTAAACATTTAGAATATAACTGTCATTATCGTGTTACGCAAGATTTCCTATATTTAAGCTATACTTATTTTAGCAAATTATTTATTATGTGACTTTTTTACAGTGTTTGATTTTTGTGCACCAGAATCATTTCTAGGGATAGGAGTTCAATTTGCAAAGCAGCCAGGAGCTTGACCCGATCTCCTTGCAGACGGAGCCCCGTTAGGGACCCATGTAACCCTCAACAAGCACTTCTGATGTAAATCAGACCAGCTCATCTACCTTCGGTAGTTTTAAATATGACATTACCGAGATATCTCAAATGCAATAGGTTGATATTTAATATCTCGATTAATAAAGTTAATTTTAAAATTACGGCTGTTCTTGAGAGACAGTACTCAGTCAGATGAATGAACTTTCAGCCTGAAAAACAACTGTTTATTACAAAATCTGTACAAATGAAAGAGAATATAACAATAAATATTAATAGTGGTTACTTTTCTATTAGCCATCTATACCATATACCATAACGAAATATGTTTATTTCGTTGGATTGTTGAAATGCCGCTTTGCTCAGTAATCGTGTTGACACAGCTAGGAAAAAGCTCCCAAAATCTTAATTAACTCGCGGATGCATCGAGGTCCGGGTTCGTTAAGGTTTCCAAAAACCAACCTCGTCTCTCGTGATACAAAATCGACTGCTTTCTTTCGCCCCCGGCTGAGAGTTGGTGCATGATACATCACCCGGCTGTATAGTTTTCCCTTCAATAATTTTTGTACAGACAAATGCTACTTTCAACTTTTTTGTTTGCCTAAAGACGTTGACGCATAGCGCGCGCATTGCCATTTGTTACTACATTCATGTATATATATATCAAATATAGTTAAAACAATATATATATAAATATATAAACAATAGTAACCCAGTTCACGTCGTGAATTGAAATAATCATTTTTAATAAAATAATCAAATAAAATTAAATCACCAACCAATGAATATCAATTAATCAAATTGTATAATTAAAAAATTATTCTTAAGTTGTCAAATAAAGTGACAACTCACATCTCACGTAATTAAATTATATATAAACCTATCATTCACATTATAGCTAACCAATGAAATCGTCGATGCTTCATCTAATTGTCTAAATTGAAATACACTAATATCACACCTAATTCGATTCATAAAGTCATTTATAATCATATCCAATAATATAACTAATTATATTAATAATAAATTGTACCTATATGAAAACATGGTAACAATACATGTAGTGAAGTATTCAATAAATTTATGATAAAGTCTTAATTTATTATTTTCAGACAGTCAAATCTGGGCCAATGCCTAACAGTATAAGACATACCGTGTACATTTCTCTTTTTCTATCGATGGTCTAGGGCTGCTTTTAAGCAACGACACATGTTCTTGACAATTTATGTGACCCGAAAATAGCTTTTCTATCAATCATTTTTTTTATATATTTATAGAAAACGCGTAAGTCGAACTATAGACATCCGAAAGAAAAGGACTGTTTTTTTATTATTATTTCTAACGCACAAACTCATTCAAAGCAATAGAATACACTGCATTTCTATGAACTCGAAATAATTTTTAGTATTTTTTTGTAGTCCTAAGAATACCTTTCAATACAATGCATCTATAATTCACCGTTTGACGGCGAATAAGGTCTAAAATGAGCCCGCATAGGACGGGTGTTAACGATCTTACTGATTTTATATTTACATTATTTTATATGAATCATAAACTTATATTTACTATCTATTTTACAAAAGTACCAACTTCATCTAAGTGCTTTTCAATGGAATTTGTACGAACTTTTGCTTTTTACTTCTCCAAGTACATTTTATAAATTGGTCGGCTATTAATTGTTTACTTTTAAAGCCTACTTAGATATGTTCTTTTTAACTTCGTTATATGTACTACTGTCGTGCATTTTCCCACATGCCCAAAACAAACCATTTCTCTGACAAGACGGGAGACACTTGACCTTAACAAACATTAGCACTTTAAAGCTTAATATTGATCAAATAGATCCTTGAACTAAAAAATGGATTACATGCACCAGAATATTTGTTAAGCGACCTATCAAACCATATCCTACATCATGAAATAGAGGAGAAAAAACATCCCTAATTTACGTGCAGAGGAGAAACTTTGAAAAAAAAATCTAGTTTCTAGATTTTATCTTACTACTTTATTGGCGTTATCAATATGTATACCCACGCCAAATTACAACTTTCTAATACTAAGAATCTCTGAGCTAAGCCATAGCGACAGATATAACGAAACTATAAGGGTTCCTTGTTGACTATTAAACCCTAAAAATGGGTCCTTATTCCGTAATAAAGCGTCGCTGCCTGTGTTTTCTAATTATATACATGTATAGTAATAGTAATATAATGTTGTTACCGGTACGACGTGATAATTTATATTTATATATTGTGAGAAATATCTTATATTTTGTGTAAATAAAGTAAGCAGAGGTGCAAACTTGGATAGATTTAAAATAGAAGGTATAAATAAAACCCTTGAAACTATTTTATTAGGACCCTTCTCGTGAAGAAAACTGCTCCGGAATCAGCATAGAAGTGTACCAACAGGGAACCTAAATTTTCGACTGTTACAGACTTCTTTTTTGGCAGGTATTTTATGATATGCATAAGATGTGAAAAACAGTTTCAAAAGTACACGGCTTTGGAAGATAGACGTATTTTTCTACAACAACTTATGACATTTTATAGATTCTGATGCGAGACTCTTACCACATTAGGAGCTCTATGTAAATACATCTTTTAACAGATGCATCTTTTAATTGGAGCCGCATCACGTTTATGGTACACTATTATTCAAATAAATATATAAGTACTAGGCGAGAAACCCAAGGGCGGATCCAACCTTCGGATGAGGTCACATACTAGTCGTGCAGTTAGGATAGACTTCAAATCGATTTGAATAATAAGGCAAAAACTCACTCCAGGGGGATCATGACTCCGATGACCCCCTCGATCAGCTCTTGGGGAAACCGCAAATGAAAACTCTAAAACGATCGCCTTCAGCATAAACTGAGGACTCCTAATGATGAGAACACAGAAGTACTGATACTGAGACTTCGAACTGACCGGCATGGAGCAGTATTGTATCTGACCTCAGTCCTCATTGTAAGACATGAAGAAGAATTTGAACGAGGTTATCTGATAAATGTACGGAACTTAAGTGACGCATGTGAATAAAAAAAACAAACTTAGAAAAAGTATTTCTAATCCTCGCTTAAGATCTTGTGAGTGACACTTGATTAATTAGCACAGCGCTACTATGAGACATGCTAGACATATAAAAGGCTTCTTCATATTACGCACGTTGTGTTGGTGACTTAATATGCTATATTTATGTACTTTTGACACAAATAAAAATTAATGCTTATAATTTATGTATCTCATATCCTTATCGATAGCTCATGAAAGATAATTGCTATCCGTCTACACTAACAGAAGATCGAGGATAACATTATCCATTCAAGTTTATAAGCTTTTCAGAATGTATATAATTTGAACTTCTTATCTACGTAAAACTTTAACGAAATCTTTAGAAACTATATAATTCCTAAGTTACTTTTAAGGATCTTAAATCTGAATATATAATAAAATCATAGAGTTTGCATGTCTGTATACAAAATAAATTATGATAGGAGGGGACAAAGAACAAGTATTGAAACGTAAAAATATTTTTTTGAACACGCATCACACGAAAACCACTTAATCAATTCAAAATCAAACCTCAGATAAATATTTTGTACTAGCTTTTGATCGTTTGAATTCTTTCCTTTTCACGTTGATTGGTAGCAGATAACATGAATGCTCAAGTCGAGATCAAGACCAATTCGATATTGAAATTACTTCCAGGACCGGCATCGGAATCTAGAGCGATACCGACATCGTTAGCAAGAGTACGTTTATTTTTGATAGTACGTTTATTTTTGATAGCACGTTTATTTTGATAGTACGTTTACTTTTGATAGTACGTTTATTTTTTACTACGTTCATCTTTGATAGTACATTTATTTTTGATAGCACGTTTACTTTTGATAGTACGTTTATTTTTGATAGGAAGTACGTTTATTTTAATTATTAGAGCATAAATGCCTCCGGGATAATTTGATTGCTATCGAAATTGGGGACGAGACTAACATCAAAATCGAAAGCGAGACCGGGATCAAGATCATGAATTCTTTGCGAGCAAAAGCTGGCATCCTAATCCATCCACGCAACATTTCTAAATAATTGTAAACGGCGCCAAACGAAGCCGGCTCGATCGTCTAGCGCAATCAAAAAGGCGTCCCCCTTAATCGCGCGCATGTAAGCCGTCCGCCGCGCCCGCGTCGGCCTCTCGTGTGTATCCGCAGTATAATTATATTGGATGGCTTCCAAAATTTCGAGTTTCATCTGTAAATGGCCGCGTATATTACGTTTATGGCGGCGCTCGCGTCGCGGCGTACGCAGCGACACCACAGCGCCGAGCGAACAGTTCCGGAAGATCGAAGTTTAGTGGCGACTGAACTTGCTAGTACTAAACATGTTTTATATTGTATTGTGTAGGAATGAATTGTATAGCACATAATTGTATAATATATTGCATAATTTTATTTATGAAACGATCGCTCGATGAAGCGATTGGATGCAAATTTGTTATTTTAATATCGTATAAAATCGATAAAGAAACGTCTGCGGACCAATAATATGCCAATTATAATTATTAATGTGAAAGGAAAAAACATATCTAAAATTAAAGCACGTATTTATTTTATATTTTTAATATAAACACTTCATTGATGTTATAGAATAAATTTTCCTAAACAAACATTGCAATAATTAACTAAAGCGCTACAGTTTATCTTTCAGCTTCAATAACAGGTCAATAATTTATAGAGTAACGAAAAATGTTTATTTATCATATTTCTTATTATTTATTTCCAATTCAGTCGTGAGCAAACATTAACTTTAAATAACCTTTTTCTTCGAACAAATGAAAATGTTTACTTTTTAAGCTTCTAAATTTATTCTATGAATTAAAAATCTTTCAGCATCCTTCAAGCTTTCGGAATACCTATTTGATCCGAGATTAAGTACGCTTTTAGATATTCCTTTGTCGGTTTTTTTAAATCCCTAAAAAATATTTATAATCTCTCTCTGCCGTCTCATAAATTTCTCTTATATTCAATTGAATTATATATTTTTAAATAATATGGCTAAGTTATAACAAAATCGGAATTATTTGGAAAAAAAAATATTAACATAATTTTTGGTATTTATCGAACTGGTAAAATATAACGAGCTCAGTTGTGTCAAAATCTACGACGACATAACGATGTGACGCGAAATGTCACAGTTCACGTCCTTTTTGGGTCAAAAAGCAAATCGATAGATTTTTTGCTTGACTGCATCAAGGAAACTAAAGTAATTACTTTAGCAATTTGTGTGTGTGTGTGCGTATGTGTGTATGTTTTGTTGTTTTGTAACACTCTGCAACCGAAATGCATCGTTAGATTTTGGTTTAACTTGCATCGATAGATAGTTTCATGCTACGAAGTTCTTACAAAACGTATCGAAGGAATTAAAATTCAAGATGGCCGTCACAGATGCCGCATTGTGAAAACGAACAAAAGGCGATGGAGTGGATTATCAAAAAATTAAAATGTGAACGGTCGAAATATGTATAACATGTTATATTTATCGTCTCTACTTTTTGACACTATTTAAAAAATAATAATAATTTATAAACCGTGTAATTTTTTTAATCTATAATAACAAATATCATATATTTCCGTGAAAATTATTAGAAAATATTAATAATATTCGCTGATTATGCGTTTTTTTATATAGTATTTCGCTATAATTTATAAAAAAAGTATAATTTTATTCTTTATCAACATGGTCTGAAAATGATGAAATTTTGGTACACCGAAGGGGTATGTATGGTCATGAAAACAAAAAGGGTAGATTTCTAAAAGTTCTTTGGAGTGTGGAAGAGGGACGATGGGATTTTCAGTCCGCCATTTTCCATGAACCCTGAACTCAGAAACGGGGCCTTGGAGAATTAAATAAATATTATCATCATAATCTGTACCACGAAGGAGTTAAACCACACTAGTCCATATTCTCATGAATAGCGTGGTTTCGCTGTCTCTTACTGAGTTGTATAATACTTGAGTTGTTGCTATCTTTGAGCACAAGGCACGAAGAACTAGATTTCTAATATCGAATCTCTATAATATAATATTGAATATCTGGATCCACTGAATCTCTCCAAGTTGATATAGATAAGCCTACTTTTTAGGTAACCTCCGACGTCTAGAGTAATAGTACTATATATATATCCCATTGTAGCTTTTGAAGAGTTGAATTGAAACGAAAAGTTTTTTTCTTATTAAAAAGGTTTGATATCTTAATGCTTCATAACTATTCACAATAAATACATGTGCAGCCAGTTTGAATACATTATCCATCTAACTTTCAATAGACTGATATATTTGAAATTCGGTACAATATGTAAATAAAATCGCGCTGTAATAACCTTGACCTGATGATGTAACCAGGACAGTGTGGAGTTCGTCCAATCTGTTGACACCTCACAACAGTCGCATCGTGTTTGCGCTCATTTGATAGATCTCACAGTTCGATATGGAGCAAGAAGACGATCAGAGAACTTCATACATCAAGTTTCGTGGTTCGTTGGATTTGTCTTGATGGATGATGTTAGACAGACTTTAAACCAAATGTGTTATGCAACAGAAAGGTCACAAGTCTTCAGGCTTGTGAATCGCAAGCCTATAACTATTTTATTTCTATTCATTCGAATTTTCTAAACCAAACTTTCCTCATCTTTCGTCATATTTGATTTATGTACAAAACAAAACAAATAAAAATATTGTTAAATATTGACAATGAAAAACAACGGCTACAGTAAATTGAACACCCATGTCTATCTACAAGTCTGTTTGTTTTCGTAAAATCTAAATGGAATGTTAAATACCAATTGTAATGGGTATTTCTTTTTAAATGAATGCTACTTAATTCGAAAGGTTCTTAGACGTGTTTGATGAAAATCTGCTCAGCTCTTCAAAATTATAAAAAAATCATATAAAACATCACAAAAAGACCAATTTCAAACAAAAAGAAAATGAAATTAATATTGAATGCGTTGAGAACCGCTAAGTACATGAAATAACTGATTAAATTCATCAAAATAAAAACAGAATAAAACAAAATATGAATGCCATAATATCTAAATACATATATGAAGCGTTTCAGCTGTGTTATGCCGTTATTTCTCACTAGATTGAGCCACTTCGCAGTCTCTTCCTGAAATTTATAATAGTTCAGCCGCTACTTTTATCATATTTTATTTATTTTCTGGTAAATTAACCACGTCCGTAATATTGAATATCTTGATTCAGTGAATCTACAATAAATATAGACTTTATTCTTTTTTTCCTTTCTTTTAAGTGCAACGTCAAGTATACTACTATTGTTACTATTTATATATCAAGTGTCCGTTGTTATAAATTATTTTGGCATCTATAGTTCTATCTTTTAAAATAGTGATCTCATATTATCTCCATCTAGTTCGGTTTGCTTTAGTAACTTGACTATTAGTCATGGGTGGAGAGATTGCCACTCTCAAAAGTATTTTTAATGCATATTAACCCACGAGTAACATATTCCTTTTCACTCGGTGGTCATCAGTTTCTCTATGCCTAAATTATATTGTTTTATATTTATGCAATTCCACATAAATCATAAATACGAGGGTGAAGATAATTTCGTACATATATTCTGTCTCCTTATTTAGACACCGTATAATTTAAATGACAAATTTGTAGTAAGGCAAACTACAAACAAACTACGTTATTTTCTGTACAATTGAGCACTTCGTATGACAACGGCGACGACTAATTGCCTAAGTAAGAATACGTTATTAGGCAGCGTTAGTGCTAATTAATACAAGTACCAACGAACGGCTAACAAATAAGCATATATGATGGGCCCATCCACTATGTAAGTCTACATCCACTATGTGTCTGCTCTTAAATAAAGAGCAAAATTATCATGATTGGGTTCGCTTTCATGTAGTTTTTTTTTTAATATGTACTACATGGATACACGATTTTTTTGGCTCGGGACTTAATCAGATTATGCTCATTGCGTGGTTTTATTTTTTTGTGTATTCAGTAAATTGTTCAGTCGTTTTTCTAAATGGCGAAAACGGTGATGGTGAGTGCTAGATCCGTACCGTGAAAAACTTGGCTGAAGCACGAAAATGGACCGGTCCAATCGGTGAGACATCACACTCTCACAGAATATGTGAAACACCAGCTTCCGCTGTTGCATTTCGTCCGGTGAATGAAAACTTCGATGACCATTTTCCTTTTCATCACCCCACTCTCCTCTGTCAATCCGTACTCCTCTACATCGGATATCCGATCTCTATTGAAGCCAGCGACGCACTAGTGACTCGTTCGGTGTTGCAAGTGTTCATGGGTGCTGATGACTACCTAGTATCTAGTGGCTCGCGAGCTCGTGTACTCTACTTAAATTCTATAATAAAAGCCACTAGCGCATCAGCAATTTGATGTCGACAGTAAGGATGTGGCAAAATACATAAATTTAGGAATCAATTTCAAACTTCCCTAACTTATTTTTCATTGTCAATATTAGGATATCCACAAACATTTACCAATGTTATAATGGCACTCCAATTTAAAAGGAATTAATTGAATAACTTTTTGGCGAATCAATGTGGCGGAAATAAGTCGTACCTAATTAAGACTTTTACACAGCAAATGTGATCTTTTAACCTTTACACTGCTTAAATAATAATAAATAAAATGTAATTCAATTCTTTAATTGTGTGAAAATAACAATAAACATTGCGTAAAGAGCATCCATAAAAAATATTGTTTATGTTAACAGCGACATCTAACAACATAATGCGTTTACTTAATTTTAATGTAGTACATAATTCTATCGCTTACCAATAGATGGCACAACCTTATCGCTTGCATAGTATAATGTAGTTATTATCTTTTTATTTTAGTAAATATTAATTTGCTAATTAAAATCGTAATAATATAAATAACCGAAAAAAATTGCTCTACATAAGTTTCGTTGTTAGATGTTCATTAATAATGATTCTAATACACAAAGTAATATAATATTATTTTTTTAATTTAATACTTGTTTAATTAAATAATAATAGAAAAATTTAAGACATATAGTCGAACTTTATTTATAAGTCGACGCATTAGTGTATATTAGTCGCAAACAAAAATTAAATTTATGTAATGTACTAAAGCGGACAATGCGGACAAAATCGTAATTCACAATTTGTTACTTGCTTTTAATGTAATGGATTTGAGTAATGTGCCCTAGGCCTTTTCCGATACGGTGTCCTTTTTAGGGTTCCGGATATCCGATAAAAAAACAGTACCCTTTTAATATCACTTTGACTGTGTATTCGTCCGTCACAGCTTATATTCTCTTAATCTACTGGAAGCATGGAGTTGCTATTTGATATAATCTTATGAACTAAATATATATTATATTACGAATACGAAACTATAGCGTAATTAAATTAATTGCTATTTAAGATGTTCACTTTAGAGTGATAAATGAGGCCCACTCTCCCCCCTTTGCCCCTCTTCACTATCCATGAACCTCCTACCCTCCATCAGCCCATTCCATCTTCACCAGATATTCTATTCCTATCCAATAGGATGGCAACGCACTGATGAATCCTTCAGGGTTGCGAGTGTTCATGGATGGCAGTGACCACCTGCTTTGTGATGATTCGCATGCTCGTTTTCCTCTCGAACTACTAAACGGAAACTAAAAAATACTTTCATTGGTGCGTCACGTGACATATCATATGCACTGACGCATTACGAGAAATATACACAATATTTTATTTTATTAAATCATTAATTTCTCCACTACGCCTAGTTACGCTTATGCACGCATATAGCATCAGTAGTGTGGACTCCTAAGCGTAATTAGGCATCGGTTAGGGACGTGCGACACCAAAGTTTTTATGTAGAGATGTTGCAAATGTCTGCGTTATAACATTTAACGTTGTTCAGTAGATAAACGCATATAATACCCGACAGTATATAAACTCTGTATGTATTTGACGCAATATCTTTAGATATTAAATACTGCATTAATTAGTAACAAAAACGTGTAACAGTGTTCTTAAATTATGTTATCATGTCAAAACTTAATAGAAAATGGGTTTGAAACATCAGGAATGTCAAACTTTGAATAGGTTTGACGTTTGAAAGTAATTTTTAATCGGCCTTCACTGAAACAGATTTGTTACCAAATATACACGATAATTATTTGTCACAATCCCACCGTTGCTGAATTACCTTATTCCATGTGTTTATTGCTGTTGTTATGCATTTGATTAATACACAATACAAAGTAGATGTTTAGAAGTTTTTTCTTATATTCTTACTAACTTTAGACCACGGCTGCGCCTGCGCGAACATGTAATTTATTCTTCGTTTTCCATATCGAGTAATCTTGATTTCATTGTTTTAGGTTTAAGTTTCAATTTTACAGTTAGTTCCGACTCGGTCTGTCCCTCTATTAAACTTGCATTCCTTTCTTTTCAAATCGAGTTATTTTTCTTGATCCCGATATCGATTGCGCTTTCGGTACCAATTCTGATTTCTTGTAAATTATTGCACAAGAATACATCAGTGGGAGGCATAAAATATCAAGTGCTTAATCGCGTAGAAAGCTGTTTATTTAGGTATGCAGAGTTTTATCTATATCCGTCCAGTTGTTTATGCGTGATTATGTTGCAAACAACCAAACATCATCACAAGCTATCATATTTGTAATGTTATAGTAAAAGGATGTAGTAATGAAAAAAATTCACTGTAAAAACCCTATCGTTCGTTTCGATTTACAATGACTTTCTTGTAATTAAACCATTATTATTAATGATATAGTTACAATCGGATAGTTTACATTCTCTTTTTTCGCTTTCCTTCTGCATAGCCTTCTCTAATCATATCTTTTTCTCTCCCTTCCGTCACAATTCTTATCGCAGACTCTAACACTGCTCCTCTAAATAAAGCAGACAGATAAACAAACAAACAAAAAATTTGAGTAACCTATACTTTATATGACAATATGTTCTATGCGTTTTTTAAAAATCATCAAATTGTTTATTGTCGGGGCACTGAACATGGAACGGGTGTTATTCCTTCATTTTCCCCAAGAAGCCTCCATATATATACAGCTTCACGGATGCGAAAACGTGAATAAAAACCTAGCCAAAATACAGTCTAAGCCCTGATTCACACAAAAACTAAATCACATCTCAAAATAAATTATTATTATAAATTAAGAATGAAATATGATGTTCAGTTGATTGTGATTTAAAAAAACCGTATTATTTGCATATGTAAAGAATACAGCTTCGCCAACACTTCAATATGCTCCCATTTCTTAATATATCATTAGTAACCATGACTACCTCAATTCAATCATTTTCTAGGGTACCGATCCAAAATGGCAAAAACGAAAGCTTTGTATTTCATGTCCGTCCGTTCGTTCGCCTGCACGTCACAGACATTTTATTCTAAAACAAATACATTGATGAATTTCGAAGTATAGATGTCTTGTAAAAGCCACTACTTATTTTGGTAGCCAAATAACAAAAATAAATATTTCTAAAAGGGGCACTCCATACATGTAATATAAGCGAAAAAATATATTTTTTTAGCTTCTGAAAAATTCAGCAAATATCACGTATACATTATTCGACAGTTAATTTAAAAACCCTTTAAGGTTTCTAAGCAATTTTTTTGGTTAATTGAATATTTTCAAAAATAATCGCTCTGAAAATAGCGAAAATTGTGTCCGCCACCCTTCTATTTTTTAAACCGTATATCCAAAAATATGAAAAAAAAATAATAAAGATAACGCTTAATAAACACACTCAATGAAAATCATTTTGAAGATCATCGGATATACCGTAATTGTGTTATTTCTGAAAAATTGCTCTTGTTAACAAAATGACGTAAGTACCAATAAGATATACACTTTTGCTGTGCATTTTATTTTACACTACTTTCAAAGTAATAGTCGACATACTTTCTTCTTTTTCTAGTTATAGGCGACTAAAGTGCTTATACCTATTCTGTGCGGGAAACATGGAAAAAAAGTGTAACAACATATTTTTTTTTCATCTATCGTGTATTTCTCTGTAATGCCGGCTTCGGAACCCTACAGTGAGCATAGTCCGACATGCTCTTGACCGGTTTCTATTATTCTTCTTGACTGACAAAAGAGTGAATTATATTCGAAACATCTTTATACAATAACATACAGTTATTTAAAAATACATCGCATTTCCTTTTTTTTCCAAAAATAAGATTTCATAATAAGATAAATAAGAAATATTACCGAAAAATTCTGTTACGATGCTATATTTAGACAGAAAACTTTTATCGGTTGTCCGGCCCCTTACATTGTAATCGAATGGGTGTTATAAGATAAAGCTAGTTCACGAGTATCTGAAATTAATCAAGCGCTGGCGGGCTTATCGGCCTGCTATCGAAATGTAAGACTTAGCGATAGTGGGCGAGCATTTGCGGTCGGCGCGTGCGACTGGTGCGTCACGGCCGCTCGGCTGCGCCTGACGGTGAGTGACTATTGAGATCCTTTTAAACTTATTGTTATATATATATGTATATTATCCACCAAGCGTTATCGTAGGTTATTATTATTGAAAATTTAATATGTAAACTATTTTTCTCCTGCTAATATAGTGTTTTTTTTTTAAAAGAAATCAATCGAAGAAACCTGTGATTGAAGTGTATAATACCTGTTTTTTTTTTTAATATTTGATGATCTCTGTTTGCGAATCACTTCGTTGTTATTTTATTTTATATACAAATATCGAGAGTTGCGATGTACGTACGTATCCCATGTCCAATTTAATGCACGACACATTGTTGATCATAACAATGTATCGTGCATTGTTTCACTGATCATTTCAATTCCTCCCAATTGATTTATAACTACAAAAATAAATCAGTGGCCTCAATTGACGCAAGAGAGCAGCTATTCTGTGAACGATACAAAATATTTATTGTTTTTCATGAAATTTGTAACATTTGTGTTTTTATACGAATATGGACTAAATGTGATTATTTGCAAAAACATCTTTACCTATAAAGCAATTGCAAAATTTTCATTTTTATAAATAAATAAGAGTCTTAATTTATCTTAAGCTGTTGAAAGATTTGTCTAAAGACATGCAGAGCGATACAGAATTGATCGCGCACTGTCAGCCACTCCATTATGACAAGTCACTACATGGAAATACACCTAGAACTTTATTCTTGTTTTACAAAAATAATTATCTTGTAAACCGGATGAACTTTGGTGTAGACTCGCTTCCGACTAAATCCGACAATCTTGTAAACAAAGCAATTAAATCACAATTACACCGTAGTGACGTTTCAATTCACATTTTCATTTATATTCACCTTCATACCTTTGCTTTAACAATAATTTCTGGTGAAAAATATTTGAAGATGTTAATGTAATAAGAAAATGTGTTGTCAATGGTATTCGGTCACACTTGTCTACAACATTGTCGCATTCCAGCGAAAGTAACTACAGTCGTTTTATGTTTATTATTCGCGTAACACACCAACATGCTTTTTTTATTAAAATACATATTTTTTTTTGCTACGTCGTCCTCGTCTAGGTAACATAATGCTGCTTTAACCCGCCAGATTTTTGACGAATTTTTTTTTTCTATGTAGATATTATAAAGATTACAAATTCAATTTTGGTTATTTCTTTGTAACAAGACGACAGCCATAAAGAGTTGCAGGTTAATGAAAATTTATTCCCTTTAAATACTATTATTTTTTTCCATCGAACGTTGTTGTTTTGAAACTTCAACGAATTCAAATTCAAATATATCTTTATGTCATAGGTAATAAATAAAACTTGAAATACGTCACAATATTAAATGTGAAACGCCTTAACAGTTTTCAAGTCGTTTTATTTCTAAATACAATACGAGAATAATGAGCGTTTAAAAAAGCTGACACGAAAACACAGCAAGGATACATTAAGCGTAACTACAATTTTTTGTTATCTTTGGTGGACCATTGGAACAAATTTATAAGCGTTCTCTATCGATCGAGACTGTAAAAAGCGGCTTACAATTTAGCGAGCGTTTCTGAGCGAGCGGAGCCACGGACGCGGCTAGTATACGAGCGAATTGAGAGCACAGTCGCACGTGGGCAGCCTACCCATTCTGAGGACGGGCCAATTGCTCCGAACGCGCGCGCGAGCTAATAGCTAATATATTATAACTAATTCGGACCCGCCGATGACTCAACGGCCAGCGGTTACCGCAAATGGTAACAATTTACCAAATAGACCGCCGTAATTGATACTTAGCGCTAAACGCTCCGCGGGGCCGCGCCGTACCAAAAAAACTGTGTGTTGAGCGCGTCGCGGACATTGAATCTTCTTTTTTTTCTCATGAAGACTTTCGACAATTTCTTTTTAATATTTTTCTTTGACATACAAATCTGAAGGACGAATTTAAAAAAAAAATTAAAATATAGCCTGAAAGGTTAATCCCGTTTTATTTTGCATCCAAAAATAAGATTGGGACGTGGCAGAAAAATGAGAATATGTCGTGAAATCACGTAACATTCAATTCATAATCTCAATGTTGGACGAGTTCTTATTTTTACACTCTAGTACTTTTAGTACGGTGCATAAAACAGCTATAAACGGAGTTGCTCGCCCGCAACATGTGTCAACATGCAGAATGCAACCCTCCGTTGACCCTCGAATTTCTTCTGCCACTACGAATCCCTAGCCATGGAATTGAATGTTGGTTTCTGAGGACTGACATATATCGAACACCTAAGCAAGCGTTAATACTTTATTTGAGATTTTCACAAATGAACATCTCACACAGTAGAGCAGATACATACCGAACCATGAGCCTATGGAAGATTGAATAATGCCTCAGCCATTTCAAAATTAGAGAGACCACGTCCGCTTGGATTCTAAACATGTTTACATGTCATCTGTATATCTACATATTTGTGTATGCGTTCGAATGAAAAATGCATTCATATACTGTTTTTTTTTTCGGTAAATGAGATGGCGAAATTTTTGACAAAAAACCGTGTTATCTCGGCACATGTTTGACGCACGCCACGTAAAGCGTTTAACATGTGTGACGTGTTGATTTTATTTACAAGTTCTTAAAAGAACTTCAGAATGGTGTTCCGAACATGCATGAGTTAAGTATACAATCGCCATACGAGTATCAGTTATTAGTACATAGGGAAACCGGCCAAATAGGTGTTGAAGTCGCATAGTTCTCGAATTTGCGTGAAAAGGGCTCTGCACGATGAATATGCTCTTTTCTATTTCATATTTTTTTTGTATATTTGGACCATATTTGCTTGTGGTAACCTAAACAACTTCAAGTGTAAGTTTGTACGCACAAAATTGAGAGATTTACCATGTTATTTCTCATAAACGTCTCATAGGTATTCCTGTAATCCATAAATAAAAAACTAATTTCCATATTTTTTCAATTTTGCCTGTGTATTTTCAAATGGTAGAAATGAAAAATATCCTTATTTTCTTATTTTAAATTATTTATTTTAAGACTGTATCTAGAAAGGTTTTCATAAAAACTGTTTGGAAACCTTTTTTTTTTTAATTTATAATTTGACCTCCGCATTCAGTTTATTAATTTATATAATTTGTTAGTGTTTCGGTCATAAAAAAATAATATCTACATCACCTTTTCAACGTAATCGGTCCATTATATTCCGAGCAAACTGATCGTGACAGACGGGCAGACAGATACTCAAATTATCTTAAAAGGGTTATATTTTTTATTCGGACTGATAATCGATTTTTCTTCTCAGTCTTTCTCATAGTGACCGGGATCCTGCTATTTTTATCAAGTTAAATATTAAAGCGATTTAAATGATAACTTTCTGATCATAGTTTACGGCTACAATGAACGTCCTTAACAACTAAGCGCACAAAAGTTACACACATGATCTGGCCAACGACTTTACGCATCGACATTTTGTTTTTAAATTTAGAATACGAATATTTTCCATTATTTTAATTTCAGTGTTAACCTAATTTACACTAGCCAGTGCTCTCTGTCTTGATTTCGCAGATATCCAAATTTATCTATATGTATATTAATAATCAATCCATCTCCAAAGTTTTTGTTTTTTTTAAATAAATTGATTCACATCATTGCGCGAAATTGGATGTATTTTAAATAGGTAACTATTAGAAAGGATTTTGGAAATGGAGTTAATCGAAATTGAGATAACGTTTTCATTTAAGAGTCGGCATACTTTATTTGAATGTCAACATGAAAAAATCTAGGATCGGGCTCTAACAATGAAGTTAATAACAAAATCCGCGCACATTGTGTGTGGAACTGCACAAAGAAAACTCTAGAAACACTAAAATTTATGCACAACAACCTTTCGCAGTGACGCCACTCTGTAAGTACCTACTTTAAAATTTTCGACGTGACTACAACAGTTTTTACAGATGACCGCTGTGAATGCCCATTCAAAGCCACTGCCCGTAATGGCTGTTTTAACACGATTGTTAAATCGTCCAAGTTCTACGAACGGAGCGGCCTTGTTAGTCGCTAATTGGTCGCTCATGGGCGAAGGCTAAGAATTGATAAAGCATCTAACGAACGCTCTACATCTGACGATCCTTGCTAATATATGCCGGCACGTTTTAGGATACCACGCGAATGAAACTGTAAAAAGATAGTTCACAATCTCAGGCAGACTGAATTCGAGAGGAAAATGGGCGAAATTCTTTAATCGAAACTTCCAGATGTTAAAAACGTTTAAACAATAATCAAATAATTTGTTACAAATACGTAAAAATTGAAAGCGTTGCTGAATAACGTGGTCAAGAAAATACGTATTAATTTAATTTTGCGCGATGCTCATATATATCTTTGACATTTTTATCAAATTCAATAACAATAAATGAAATGCAATCTCTCTACGAGACTCCAGTGGCTGCATCAGAACGAATACGATACGCAACGGGACTGGTTTGACATTCACAGAGACGTCAGATATGAATGTGTATCGTCACCATGACTGTTTAACGTAATCGTGGGTAATCATTTATAGGACTGAAAAGGATACGAATGTCGACCAAGCATAGGTTAGTTATCTGTCAATTGCCTGCTGTGAGCTAATTATCAAATCATCAACATAAACGTAAACATGAACATAAATGATCAACGTTAAAAAAATAAACGATTGTCTTAAGAAAAAATGTATGAAAGTAAATGGATGAAAAATTAGAAACATGGCATTTGAATACAATAAAATCGTTATACTGCGTAACGTTATACTTATAAGAATTAAGAATAAGCAAATGCAGTGTACAATTTTCAATTGTAGACACGAGGCATAAGATGCTATGTGTACGATTCCTTTTTGTAGTGACTTGTACATATTAATAAATTTCGGCTTTAGGTCTGTAATATGTTGGTGTTTGGTGAGCTCAAGTGAATAATTAATTTACGATAATAATGTGATGGGCGTCATTCAATGACAAATATTGAGAAAAAGCATACAAATATTATAAAGTAAATTTCTACACCAATAGGTTGATTGAAGTCGATACCTCTTAATATTCAGAGTTGTTAATATTCACCATCAAATCTCTAGTCGTTTTTATCAACGTGGTACGCGTTCATTACTTGCAGAGCTGACTATTAAAAATTTGTGTACGAAAAAAAATAACAAGTTACCTGATTTAGTTACACATTGGCATATATTTCCTATGGATTTATGTACGATAGGATCAACAGCACGCAGTTCAAGATTTGTAAGTAGCTTCTGCGCACACTTTACTAGCGTATGCGTATTCACACATCGGTTTCCTTCTTGCATGAGTGTAAGCAAAGGATCCCATTCATTAGATAGATCTCATAACAGAAATTAATATTAAAAAGGAGTTGATGCACTAGTTATCGCATCTCCTGAAGATAGTTATGGCATTAGACGTCGTCAACGTAGGCGTATCTGACGGCCTCGCGCTTGATGGGACTCGCAAAGTAACTTAATAAGTTAATGTTTGAGTATAACTTAGTTTACTTAATTTAACGTTTTCTCTCTGATCAGAAAACCAAAGAGGCCTCACAAGGCTGAAGCCACTGTAGTCCACGAACAGTGTAGCACCACCACTACCTGGAGAGAAGTTCGGTTTATAGTGAAGGTTTTCCTGAAGTTCATCTAATCAGAAAAAGAATATTCACAATAATTTTGAATAAAATTTTTTTCTGAGTAAAAACCGATATAAATTTCAGATGTTCCAACTGAATGTAATATATTGATAGAAGGCAAAGAAATCAACAATTGAAAATGTTTATCTATATGGATTGTATACTAACCAAGCATGATGAACATGATATATGTATTAAAAATTAGGAATATGCTCGAAATGGGAAAGGGAATGGAGTCTGGTTCGATGTTATAATTAATAATAATAATAATAATAATAATATTTATTACCAGTAAAGAATTACAGACATTACATGTATAAAGACAATAATATCTGTCCTATAGAGATGATTTCCATCTGTGCATAGGACCGGTATAATATATCCAACATAGCTAATACAGTACATTACTATAATTTAATAACTAAAACTACAAAACCTAGGCCTAAGTAGTTACAAAACTCATTACTAAAATTCATAGTTTTTTATCCACTTAGTCAGTTTTTCTTATTAGACTTTTGCAACCAACTAACATTTTAAGATTATTTGGTAGTGCATTATAATATTTAATCGCAACATAACTGGCACTCTTCGATGATATAGTCTTGTTTCTCTTTGGTGATATTGACTTATTTCTAGTATTTACCATTATATCACTATATTTATTCTTACATTGGTCGTAGTGCAACATGATAGAGCTTATTATGAATGATTTTTAACTCCTAAGACAGACTCGCTGCCAATTTTATTAACTTATTTTGTATTTGGACTAGTGAATCTAGCGCAGTGCTATATGCACCACCCAAGCATTTATACCATAATTAATTACACTTTCAATTAAGGCCTGATAAATCATTCTCAAAGTTTAACATTCATAATTAAACTCAGCTTATAAAAACAAACACAAAGTACTTAACTTTCTTAACCAATTCTTTTATGTGATAATCCCATTTCATATTTGAGTCAAGTATTATACCCAAGTATTTACATGAACTTACTCTGTTTAGTTTTTTATTATCTATATATACATCAGAGCTATCAGGAACACTATCCAAATAGCATCCAAAAGTAATATATTTGGTCTTGTCTATATTTAATGAGAGTTGATTAATACATAGCCATACGTTTAATTTATTCAACCACTTAGTAGTTCTTTCCTGAACTTCTTTCCAATTTTACCCGAGCAAGAACTGCAGTGTCATCAGCATATGAAATTATTGAGCTGTCGGGAGCAGTCCAAACACATCATTTATATATAGTATAAACAACAAAGGACCAAGAATCGTCCCTTGAGGAACACCAACAGATACTTTCATTTTTGAGCTCATTACGCTATTAACCTTAACACATTGATATCTATTAGATAAATAGTAATAGTAATATTAGTATTATATTTTGTAATAAGTTAGTATAACTATGTACAATGACCGAGGTTAGATGATAAATAATAGAGACACGATCTGTGTTTTCTATCTTTGAAAAATAGATAAGGAAAATGTGTAAAAGAAAGGTGCTGTCGGAAAGGAGATAAAGGAACTAAAGTAGAAAAGGGTATGTGGACTCCGTATCGGGGGTTACTAAAATAATGTCAAATTTTAAGCATCCGAAACTGAGAAACTAAAGCATGCAAGGAGGTATGTGTAGATCGTACCACATAGACACCTGTGCATTTTATCTAACCCTCACTGATCTAAGCTTGATGTCACTAATAAATAAAGGGAATTGTATAAAATCTCATTTTTATATACGCTTTAAATATACTGATAACGTGCAGCTGCCCAGCGCGACGGTCCTATGTCACATTTAGAAAAAAATACCACCGAATCAATGAAAAGGTATCATTGAAAATACGTTAATTACAACTGTAAAGAGGCGACCTTATGAATTTTCTTTCTTGGTTTCTTAAATTATTCACCACTATCTAGGAATGAATCATATAGTTATGTCCTCCTCGTAAACCTGAAACGACTGGATTAAAACTTACCAAATTACTGATAAGATAAAAGTATTAGGGACAATGGCCAATGCATATGTGACTTAGCTTTTAGGTGAACATTGAGATTTAGTTCGTTAATATGTTAGTGTACAATGTCTAGTTTCTTAGTCATAAAAAAGGCATCTCTTACAGAATGTACGGACATTTTGTAAGAGATGTGAACAGCAAAAACTTTAGCCAAACAGTAAAAACTAGTCCAATCCTCGTTACTATGCTTGTGGGATTGAATACCTTATTAAAAAAATATTAATTAACACAAATTAACAGTTGTGATATAAACATTAAACTCTTAAAAAGGAAAAAAAAAAAAATTTATTTTTATAATTTATATAAAATAAAATAAACGAATTTAATGCTTTATAACACTAACCACGCGGTGATAATAACTACAGAAATTAACATTGGTCAGCCAAGTAGCAAATTATTAACATATGTTTGTATTGGTTTTGTTCTGAGTAGTGGAATTTATCGTGGCGTTTACACGGTTCAAAGTGCACAGCGTTTGTATTCAAAATAAAATCTATAGAGCTATACAAACATTAGAGGTAGCGCTTAATATGGCATAGGAAATTTATTAGTATAAATAATATTCCCATTTTATATACAAATTTCTATTGGACTTTGTAGAAAAAAAAGTAGATATGTTATATTTGCTTCTAACTACAGAAAACAAATATTTTTTGTTAATAATAAAAATTAGGGCTTTGCCCGTATGAAATAATTTAATCATTTATGGTGAACCAAATGATAAATTTAAATTTTATTAGTGCGAATAAAATTATTAAGGGCTATAAAAGTCTGGGTAAAAATAAAGTATTTCTTGTTTTCCTTCTTTCACCTTTTTCAATATTGATCAATTGAATGACCACTATCATTAAAGTAAAAAAATGATTTATCACATTATTAATGGAAGACGACACACTACTTATCACTTGAAATCATCGATACTTGGACTAAGATGAAATTAAAATTATCATCAAATTAAAACTTTATATCTCTTCTTTACTTGCGCTTAAAGGTAAATAACATCCTTCCTACAAATAAATAAACACTGTTCTAATGAGAATTGTATTTATTTATTTCTGTAAATATAAAAATATTACAGTTATGGAAAAATGTAAAACAATTGATATAAATAACACGTTATTAGTATCTTATTTATATTTGCCTTCGTTATCTAAGTTCTGATTTATATGAGGATACAATACTCATTTAATCGACTTGAAGATCGATTAAATTCACTGCGATTAACTTCAAATTTTTAGATCAGTAAACCAATTGTAAATTATGAATTTGATAGTTCGATCTAACTTTTAGATTGTTACCTCCCATTATAAGTGTTGAACTCAATAAATTGTGCGTAATAAAATGTCTATGTGTATAGTGTATTTTTATATTTATGTATGCTTCTGAGTGTAATCTAAAACTAGTAGATATATTTAAGTTATATGGCAGTATCAAGTGGTGTACATTTAGGCTGACTTGACCCACGTATTAAGATGCAACAATAGCAGATTTTTGTTCTTACACTCGTTAATAATTATATCCTGTTGGTGACCATATATTTCAAGACATATTGAATTAGTAAGTAGATTTTTCTTTCTGCACAGAAGGTGAAATTTTATGGGAAAGACGAAAAAGAAAGTTGGCTTGTGCGTGATCCCCAAGAACCACTTTGGCCGCTTTATTTGTATACACTGTAAGTTGTGGATAGTCTTGGGATTGAAGTTCATTTACATCTATCCTTAAAAACGCAAGTCTTCATCTATTAAAGTTATTGACACTATCATAACAGATGGCATAGTCGGACATATAATATTATTTTCAAAGAAAAAATAATTTTTGCTTTGCTTAGTATCACTAAAGTAAAGCATAATCTTGAATATTGCATTGTCCTGTACCTAGTTATGATTATCAAGCAGACTTTATTTCGATTCAAACTCGATGTCGAATTTTCTGCTATGTAGCCCAAGTCGGTATAATAGCACTATTACGTTCTTGAATAACAAAGCATAACCCAGGGCGCTCTAACAAACACGCATCAACTAATCACGTCGGCCGATTTGTAAGGCGAAGTCGGACAATCGAAACAGATAACATGAAATTCGATAAGAACGCCGGGGTCAACGAGTTGCAGGTAGATATCGTAATAGTAATGATAAAATGTGGTGACAAAACGAACGTAAACCAACAACTGCGAAACGGTCGAGGTCCTTATTCGCGCGTCTCCCCACTCTTGCGTCGGTGGTTATGTATTTCGTTGTCATACAGTGTCCCACGTCACACCTAATTGGCCATAACATTTTCATTCACGACTGTAAAAAATATTATAACTTTTGAACACTTTAAGAAGCTTTTTAATGATATAACAATATGACATCAAGTTTTGGTCGTTAAGTCCAAAACATTGCAATCTTTTTTATAAGCTGCATTAGCTAATATAAAGAAAAGTCGATGAGAAAATTGAACATAAATTGTTTATTTCCAAATTTTAAGTACGAAATGATGTGCTCCAGCATAAAAAGAATCAGATAAAACAATGGATATGGATCAATATTATACATTCACACTTTTCATAACGAAATTATGCTATAATTTAATAAAAAAATATTTTTGTTATAAGTTTCATTCCAATCAGTCGAGAAAGGCGGCATCTAATGAATATTTCTTACATATTATTTTTAACATATAAGTTGAAACGTAGAAGAAAAATCGAAATTACCTAAAGAAAATTAAAATTAAGTTTCGTGTGCACAAACCAACAAATGACATTTCTTTACAAACAGGATTTCTTGTTTCACCTGAGCTATACCAAAGGTAAACTGCTACATCATTGAAACGGTATTCGATTCAACCGTATGCAAGGATACACAATGGAACCCCAGCAACGTGCTAGCAAACATACAGACACGTCGTGTTGTCTGAATCGAACTCAATATGTACCTCTCGAAGCCAAAGCAAATATATGCACATATATTTGCATCGGATTAAAATATATATATATTTACATGCTCGACAATACATACTTATTTTCCGTTTTGTGCTATCAAAAAGAATTTTTTTTTGTTACGTTGGAACTGAACAGCGTCAAGAATTGCTTTAAATAATTTATTACAAAAATGATGTAATATGTATTATTTCAAATTCATAACAATTTGTATTACAGATTTCGAATAGTGTGATTACTAAAAGTTCAATTCATAAACAATAATAAATAACAATTGAAAACTTGACTGCATTTATTCTTTCCACAGTTCTTTCATTATTGATTACTGGGTTAATACCCATGGATAATTCCATGCAAGAAGTCTGTCAAAAGTGCGTCAACACATATTTGATTTAATCCAGTCCTAACTAAAATAATTGTGTTTATTTTCGATTTGGTTCTCTTACAATTGAATAAAAATTGCGCGTGTTTATTCTTTTTTTATATAATTTCTAATTAGAGGATACAAAAATATGTTTCCCAGAATTAAATTTATGAAAATGTTATAGAAAAATGTGAATTAGGGTGAAAATATACATATCCTACAACTATGAATATGGCGTCGTAAACATACTAAATTGTAATTAAAATGAACTTGTGAAAAAACGTCTCGGCCGCCTGTAATACACTTATAACTCTACACGCTGTAGTGTTGCCTGTTGACCGCAGTATCGTCTTAGTGCGCGCGCACTGAGCTCGTTAAACATACATGCGCCGGAGTGATGATTAATACATACGATAGTGATTAAATTTTGCACAACAATTTTTTTTAATGTTGGTTTTTCAATTTCTGTTTTTAAGTTATATGTAGAAATTAACTTTAATGTAAGTACCTATATATTTATTTTTAAATGTAGTTTGTCAGATTGCTTTTCTTTAAGTATGATTAATGAAATTTTTATTAGTTTAAATTTGAATTTGAATTTTATTTTGCGTGATACACAGTATTGATATTCAGTCTTCCCTTACTGTACTTTAAATCCAAGACAAAGGCATCTTCTTACGATTCCGGTAATAAAGTTTTATTTTTTAAATAGGTAATTTAAATTCAATTTATGTAGAAATTTCGTTATTACAACAAACGAAAACAAAACAAAAAATGTAAAAATAGTTAGATATGAGAAACATTGATTTTAATTTTTTTTAAAGTATTTGACATAAATGGGGCACGTATTTCATTGTCTGTTTGTAAACATGCCAACTAGTTCGATTTAAATGGCAACACAATAAACATAAAAATATCGCATGCCATATACTTTTTTTAACAAAGCAAATCATAATATTATTATTGTCTTTTAAATATACTTATAAATCGAATTCTAATACATATTAGTTGTTAGTTGCCCGTGTTGGTAGGTGTATATCGAAATTTAACGATTATTTTTTTATGATTATAATATGCATGCGCATGGGCACGTATTTTAAAAACAACGAGTGTTCTGTATGCGATTCAGCATACAATCTACTTTTATGCAAAATTTGATTATAATCCTGTCCAGCCGTTGGCATTTCATTGAGAGACGTACATCCAAGCAAACACACTTTCACATTTATAATACTATAAATAGCCTAAAACCATCTGCAAACAATTCCACGTCGAATGATCAAAGTCCATAGTGATGCGTTCAGTAGTTTTGAAAGGAAAAAGGAGAAAATATATTCGTTTTAATTTTATTTGGTACATGTAGATACATTTCGTGATTAAGGATTTGTTGAAATTATGGTCAACGCCAGACTAAGTCTCGAAGGAACCGTATTTGATGGCCCACTACGACCCTTCCGCCAATCGGTGCCATATTAAGAAAAACTGGACTAGAGCTGAAAAAAGTACATTGTCACACTTTTCCCATGTTTCCCACATAGAACAATTTTAAGCTCTTTAGTCGCCTATAAGTAGAAGAACAAGTAGGTATGTCGGAAATTACTACTAAACTAGTGGTAAACTAAAGTGCAACAGCAAAAGAGCGTATCTTCATGGCACTTACGTCCTTTTACTAAGAAGCGTAGTGTTTCAGAAATGATCAAAAACAGTATATGCTATCATGCTCAAAATAATTATATTTGAAAGTATTTATTATGCGTCATCTTCATTTTTTTTATATTATTTGGACATACATAAAACTTAGAAAATAAAGAGGGACAACACAATATCTGCAATTTTCGCAGCGATTATTTCCGAAATTATTTACGTAATCACTAAAATTACTTAAACACCTTAAAGAGTTTTTAAAAAAAAATGTCGAAATATGTGCCACTCGTGTCGCTTATTTCGAAATATGTGTCATCGAAGCAAAAAAGATATCTGAGGACCATACATCACGTGGAAATCTGTAGTTTCTGCTTACCCTTTTGGGAAATAAGCGTGAGTTAAAATTATGCGGTCCGTTTTCTTAGACCTATTTCCATTAATTTTATGTGCCTACTCAAAGCAGCGATAGAGTTTTAACAAGAGGAATAACACCAATGATTCGAACTACCTTTGTATATTTCGAAAATCAATTCATAAAAATCGACATTCGTTGCTTATGCGATAATGATGTCATAAATATTAATCAACAAGATGACAGTGAAAATGCGGCGACGCAACCATTTCCGAATAGCACAGAAACTACAAAATTTTAGATATAACATTTTTGTAATTATGCCAAATAAATAAAAGCCTTATGACCTTAGTAATTATTTGTCTTTAAGGACCGACGCAATGAGCCATTTTGGTATATACAACGCGATAGTTGGTACGATCCCGTATTTACGAGACAGATTGCGTGTGTCAGATAAGCCGTGATGAGTCAGTGGCTTTAAAAGGTTTACGAAATAACCGGTCAAGTGCGAATGAGATTTGAAAACCAAGATTGGCAAATAGTTTTACTCTTTGGCAGGCTTCTAAAAATATGGTAAACGGTTGATTTAGTAAACCGACCTACAAACCTTCCGCATTGGGTAGACGTATGAACCTAATCGCAAAAATTGAACTTTTATAGGATCAAAAATGCTTATATTTCGTGAAAACTCGATTTTCTGAGCTGAAACAAAAAATAGCCTCCCAAATCACATAACCGATTTCGTTCCTGATATTAATCCAATTTGAATGCTATTTCTTTATCGTTTTATGCAATAGAAAAAAATAACACTATTTTTCTTTAGATTTAAAATTTCTCTTTTCTTTTTAGACCCTAATAGCTACTGCCCATCAAATTTGACCTCAATTTGCATAAAAATAAATTTGGTTTAAAATTAAATTGAAATAAAATAAAGATACATTAAAACTTTTCAGAATCTATTATTCCCGTTCAAACTAAGTTACCGCTCTCGGTACGAGCACATTTATAAAATTCAAAATATATAAACGCAAGATATTTAACTGCTTAACAGTTATTATTAAAAACTTCGGTCCATTTAAGGACGTAAAACAAAGTTTTCTGATTGACGTATTTTACTTAGAACTTCACTGCAATTAGTACAATTTCAATATAGCCCTTCAAATACCTACGGTACTCACTGTGCTTTGATTAACGCCACTTGTTAGATATTCATTACTATTGTTTTACGTGCACCCGGCGCGTTGATATTTGCTATCGATTTATTGTTGTTTCATTCGCAACACAACGTATTCCACTTACGTTATGATTCTATTTATAAATTCCTTATCGCATTCGTAAGCAAAAAAAAAAGCAATACCATTGTGGTAGTGAACATGCACATGCACGTTTTCATTATTTTAGGAAATTTGAAATAATTTAAACAAATTTTGTATTCATGTCCTTGATGATGATGTCTTCGTCGTTGATTTTAACGAAGTTATGAGAGTTACAACACAAAAAAAAGATGATTTCAATAAATGTTATTTAAATAGGTATCATTTACGTTAATAAGATCTATTTTTAAATATTATTTTTTTCTAATGATCGTATCTATTTCACCGGGACAAATTTTGTGAGTGTTATAATTAAAGTTACTAAAGAAATCAAAAATGATTAATTTATTTCCCTAAATAAGTACACTTAATTTATTTGTTTCTATTAAAATAATAAAATAATGACTAAGTATTATTTGGATATAAGAAATTAACCACGCTATTGAATACATTGTATATTATAGCAAAATAAAATTCAGAAAATTTTAATTCATTTATGCAGCCTTTTAGGATTGCCAGTAAATTATTGTTCAGTAAAATACATAAAAGTCACTTTCGGTAAGTTAATGAAACCTAATTTGTGTATGTACATAGCGAGCTGGTAACAGCCAATAGTAATATATTTTCATATTATAGTTTAGCTACACATTACGTGATTGCTCTACCAGATAAAATTGATCAAATTTATTGATGAAATCCATGATGCATCAATTTTTAAAAGAAATCTCTTTGAATTATTTTTCAATTATATGTATGTTGTGAGAGATACGTAAGTCCATCACTGTCTTCTTTTTTTATAAATTGTATGTGCATATTATTGTCTACATTTATTAAGTCTCTTGTATAAGTTTCACAACTCACTAATTAAACATGCGATTACGAAACCAGCGATATGCAAGATAATATTCTCAATAAATTCATTGAGTTCTATAATCCAATAACAAATCAGGACTTAATAAAGTTATATTTTTCTGCGATATGATCTTCATTATATTATAATTATCAGAAAATTTGTTCATTTTATGTATGAATGGAGAAAAAATCATAATTATTTTATTTCGTAATGAAATGTACCTACAGTTTTCAGATTCTCCATCTTCTAATAGTTTTTTTTGAGAATAGATCTTTACCTACACAGTAGCCAGGTTTTGGTCGTGTCGTCCATGAGATCTTAAGTCGGAAAACATTCTATCAACACGTCCTTGACAAAATTTACGCTGGGAAATAGAATAATATTTGAGTGTTCAAAACTAAGGATTCGAATAATCCCTTTCATGCTTTCGATGCATCATATTTCTATACCAATAAAACCAGTTTTCCTTTTGCTGGCCACCATTAATGTACAATTTGTTTAAAAAGTTCACATTATTTATAAAATTTATGAGATAATTTTATATATAATCTAGCTGTTGCTCACAGTCTACCCGTATTGACTACGAGTTTCATTTTTATGTCAATTACAGCAGAAGTGTGGATTTCTGTTTCGTAATATATACCCGCCTTCAGGACACATTCTGTCTCGTTGACAAATTTCATGAAAATAAAGTAAGGGGTTTAGCAAAAAGATAAGTATAACTCACGTGCGTTTCTCATTATTTTGAACATTTGCCCACTTTAAAGCTTTATTCCTTCCTTATTATTCCTTCTCTATTACTTAAGCGACAAGGTATTGTAAAATCGTTGAATGAGTTGACGAAAATATTGAATATTCATTTTCTGTCCGCAGTTAGTGCTTTAACTGCGAAATAGCGGCCGCAATACGATTGCTGCACCGGTCGCACGCCATGACCCTTTAAAAATCCTATCCTGGAATTATTATAAAAGCGAGAGTTTGAGGAAATGGATGGAAGTCTGTTACTCTTTCGCGTAAAAACTACTAAACGGGTCTCGGTGACACCTTACAATAATGTAGCATATAGATCAGAATAAAATATGAGCTATAATTTTTAAAAATACTAACTTTCAGTATTAACTTTTCTCCCGTCAACGTAAAATGAACTATTTTCTTTTTATACTGATCGGTAAGAACGATTTTCAAGGAAGAATTAAGATCAACACTAGTCCAGGATTAGATTGAATGGATTGGAACAAATTCAGAAATGGAAACGTAAACCACTGCCAGAACGGTCGATAGAAAAAGTGAAGAAGCTCATTCTATGTCCACACGGGTCGAGTCGCGGGCAAAAGATAGTATTCAAAAACGTAGTTAATCAATCTTAAGGCGTAATAACCCTTGTATTAAAGCAAACTAAATAACTCTTCAATAACATATTTGCAACCGAATATTTATTTGTATATTTATGATTTGATTTTATTTTATAAAACGGTAAAACCAGCTGTGATTTTCAATGTCCGAGCAAAACGTGAATTTCATGTGGTTACTGAGTATAAAGAAAAATAAATTATAAATTATGTTTACTAAATTCTTCCGTAAATCTTCATAAAAACTCGATGTTCCAAATTGTTTTCTGTACACGCCACAATAACTCGGAATATGAACCTGCTCACAGAGTGTAGTAAAAAATAATTAGGATTGTAATTGGCTGTTTAATTCCTGTTATGTGTATCTCGAAAACAGTAAACATAGTTTTCTTTATCTACACAAAATAATGGATGCAATAGTTAAAAAAATACAATAGAAACACTGGGTCAAATTCAAACAACTGTGCGATGACAAACTAAAATAAATGAAACAGAATATGTTGATATTATAATATTACTTTTTGTAAAATATTTTTATAGGTTCTAAACGTTAAATAAAATATTCAAATATATATCTAGTAATTGATCCTATTACTTAATTTTTTATAGCTAAAGTGTTTTTCTTATTTTACAAATAGTAATTTAGACTTCTTTAGAACGTAGGTACCTACGTTTAAAGGTTCAACTAAAGCATAAATTCGTAGATAACGTCACACGACACGGTGTGATGTACGTGTTATGACTTAACGGTGTGTAGGATTCGTAAAATGACGTGACGTGACGAGTATAAGGTGGCTGGTGCCACATCACGTATTTTATCGTAACGTAGTCTTGCTTTTTAGGTTTCCGTACGCAGTGTGCCAAACAGAACCCTATTACTAAGGCTTCACTGTCCGTTCGTCCGTCTGTCACAAGGCTTTCTCTTTTGAACAGTAGTCAGTAGACTCTCGAAATTTTCATAGCTTATATATTTTTAACCCCACTGTCACAAAAAATAATAAAAAAAATGTTTTCCCTGTTTTTTACTCGATTTCAATGACAGTACTTATGACTAACCAGTATAACATAATGCATACTGTTAAGTAAAAAACAATTAATAAAAACCAGCCAAGTGTGAGTCGTACCCGAACTAATTTTTATTAGTAAACTGTTTTTAAAAAAATGCATAGCATTCAATGTTGTATGATGGTACGGAAAGCTCACAAGATTTAGATAAAACATGTATTAAAATAATGGTGTAAGACTCGACAAACATCTTATTGACGATCAGGTTGAAATGTCGTTATTAAAAAAGTGCAATTGCAACACACAAACCAGCAGCGAACTAACCAAGAGCATTGCTATAGATCTGAATATTGTCAAAATTGGGTCACGGTTTGCACGCATTACGATGTTTGAATGAGACATTAGATCTCGTAACGGTCGTTTGACCGCCGTAAACAGGGGCACGTCACGCGTGGCAGCATGCGTGTGATGATTTACCACACATCGCTCGGTGCTGTCGTAGAATACGTATGGGGTTAATTGGTGCACTTATGACCATTATCATTTTTTTTGGGTTTCTACTGCTTAAAATTTTCAAGAAGAAAAGAAATTTCGATTGGCATTTTTTAGGAACACACTTTAAACTTTGATATTTTAATAAAATGTCGTCATTTTGAAAAATAAGTAGTTTTTTATTTCATTGCTTTCATAGTCATATTTTATTTTTGCTTCCTTTTAAATGCCCCTTTCAAAAGCGCGTTTGTTATGTTAATGGAGTCGATGTCAATTAAAAGAAGGAAAAAAGTATATCCCAATTAGAAAATGGGCAAAATTGATAACAAAACCAAACTCAACACCTACATTTCTCTAAAGGAAATCAAATGCTTGAAAACTGAGACACGACTGCGTGTGATATGTCTTCACCTTTACCAACGACTCCAAAAACGACTACTTTTTTGAACGTATAGGTTTTTGAGGGCGGTTTTTATTTATCTTTATTTATTTTATTTGCAATGTGGTTGAAATAATATCTGCGGATTATGATTTCACTGTCTTTTCTTGTAACCCTTATTTATCCATTCAGTATATGCATATATACAGTGTTTTTTTAATGGCTGTCCCATTTTTTTAATAAACCAAAAGAGATAGGAGTTAACTGTTTTTAGAACCTGTAGCTCCATTATGACAAGAATGAAATTTGCATATTTAATTTTTTGGTCAAGTGCGATCTTCACCAGATACGTTGTTAATTCATGAAAATTGTTTTTACATCAATTGATTCCTCTTTTTATCGGCAACAAGTCATTCTATTGAACTAAAAAAATCCGAACATAGGAAGTTGGTTATATTTTGAAAAAACTGTTGTGTTATGGAAGCGAGAACAAAGATTTAGTAAATTTTATGAAAATAAAATACAACAGTGTGTTAATATGGAGAATTTTATTTAAAATTATACTAGGAAAATTTCAAGAACAGTTCTCACAGTCCAGTAATTAAAGAAGATTGCATAATAATATTACCGTCTTCCTGAATACACAGGGTATTATACTATGGATGGGATCAACCAGGATTTATAATAAATGTTCGAAGTGACTCCCATTTTCCCGAGTACACAATCGAGCATGTTTAAGTACACCACGCATCGCTTTTCGCAGCGACAGGCGATGAATATTATTCAGAATATTTAAGACACTACTTTTTAATTCTTCTAATGTGTTGTATGTTCCTTTTACATTTCATTTTTTAAATAGCCCCAATTGAAAAAATCTAATAGCGTCATATCTTGAGATAGTGGCAGCCATTTTGTAGGGCCATGCGGTCTATGCATTTTTCGGGAAAATGATTGCTTAATAATCTCTAATTACTAAACTATTGTGTACCGGAGTCCCGTTAAATTGAAAATATTTTTTTCGACATTCATCCAGGGGAAATTTGTCAAGTTTTTCAAGCATTTGTAACATTATTTCTTGAAATTTTTCTGTGTTTAGCGTACCTTCATGAAAATAGACAGCAACAACTCTATTGTTTAATATGGCACACCGACATTTGGATGAAAATCGTACTTGATTGTGAGACTCCGTCGCTCTAAAGGATTGGTTTGCGACAAGTAGTGGTTATTTTTGTGATTATGCATTCTATTATTCGAAAAATGACTTTCATCAGTCCACAAGATTGATTATAAAAAAAAATCGATCAACAGTCGCTTGTCCTACAAACCAACGACAAAATTGTAGTCTGCGCTCTTGGTCCCCAGGAAATAATGCCTGTACAATTTTCCTTTCTACTTAATATTTGTAATTACGTATATATTAATTTTTTTCTCACCGTTGACTTGTGAATTTTTGTATTATTTGCGGCTTCATTTTAAGAAGCTTTTGGATAAGCCTCAAAGTATCCTAATACGACAGTTACAGGATTTTTTGCAGCCGTTGTAGATCTTTTTTGTTATGACTTAAATCAACCATTTTGCCGTAATAATTTACGGCATAATATGGATAAACTATAAAATGCTTTGCGATTGGGCACTTCACGTTGTGGATATTTTAAATGGTACCATTTGAGAGCGTTTGTAGTGTTCCATTAATTAATAAAATGTGCCTCAATTAAATAAGCTTTCTCTGGATTAAATAACATGGCGAATTAAAAAAAAACACAATCTCATATGAAAATAATGAAAAAAAAATATTTTTTTTTATTTCAAGTAAACGGAAAATTATTATCAGCCCGTAATAAATTAAGTTATTTTTTATTAATTAATAAATTAAGGATTAATTATTTCATTAAAAAATT
The DNA here is from genome assembly GCA_005406025.1 of Eumeta japonica. Classification (NCBI taxonomy): domain Eukaryota; kingdom Metazoa; phylum Arthropoda; class Insecta; order Lepidoptera; family Psychidae; genus Eumeta; species Eumeta japonica. Next base: position 51,227 of record BGZK01001567.1, read on the forward strand.
ATAAATTAAAATTATCATTTAATATGTGAAAAAAATAATTGTAATGTTGCCCTTATTAACTTTTCATTTAAGCATAGAGGAAAAATAATTACCAGCAATTATCTTTATATCAATTATTTCTGAATGTATGACGAGAATTTTTTCAAAATTTAGCCAATTTCTCATGTTCGGAGTTTTTTGGTTCGATAGAATGATTGAACAAATCATAAAAAAGGAGTAGATTTGTGTAAAAAAAATATGTATTTAACGACGTAACTCGTAAAGATCATACTTATGTAAAAAAATAATTATACCAATTTCATCTGTATCAAGAAAGAGCTAAAGTTTCTAAATACCGCATCCTTCTATCCTTTACGGTTTAATATATGCCCATAGTGACCCATTTTAAGAAAACACTGAGTATACAGGTACTTATGAATTTCGAATTTGTGTTTGACATATCAAAATTTTGTTTCAGGTTTATTCTGTTACAAAATCAACATTTACTTTCCGAAACTAAGCATTCTGTTGCACGCGGCACCAGAACTCGTCCATCATGGTTGAAGTCAGTAAGCATCTGTTTGATGAAACATGCAAGAACGTGGATTGTTATGTCATGATGCACCCGTGGCATACCAATTGCTTCAAAGCTGGAATAAATTGCTACATAAATGCTTTCATCGGGAGTTACAAATTTTATTCTGTCGTTTACGTTGTGAGTTTATCAACTTTTAATATTTTCTGTTGTTACATTGAATCAGTATTCATTGGAATTTTGGGACACCTATCTTCCAAAAGACGCTAATTGTTGTTCTACCACATTAAATAGGTTTTTACAAATCTTCATTTCGGGCAATCGGGTTAAGCATTAACACTTGCTACAAACTGTGACGTGTTGCATCTACACTAAATTTCAATATTATCTGCTCAATTAGACACTACACAAAGTATCTAATTGTGTCAGCCTCGTTAAGTAGATACAAATTAAGAAGATTTAGTCATATATTTAAAAAGATCTTAAAGATCTTACAATAAAGTCAAAATAGTCTATTCTAAGATACGTTTTGCAATACTCGCGACAAAAGACAAGGGGGCCCGTTTCTCGATACAAAAAGCAAGCTAGAAGAAATGCATGAAATACGGTCTAAACATGGATACCGAATAATTACAAAAAAATATTGCATAGCGCCCCATTTCGGTGTATTATGTTAAATTATATTATCGACGGTTCTCTAAATGTTAATTCGTTGTTAATTCGTTTAGTTGGAAAAAATGATTTTAAAATTTTACTTTCTATTTTCAATCATCAAAGTTTTGTTTTTATTTAGACTGCAAAAATTAGAAGTCTTTGATACAATTTGATTCTGAAACATACAGATCACTGCCAGCTATAATATGGTTTAACACATAATGTCATTTCAAAAATTAATGTGGTTATAGTTTTTAGTTTCACCTTTCTGTTAGAATATTACACATCATCACATAATTAAATAAAAATGAAGTAACTCATGTTTTTGTGCATCTTAGTGAGTTTATTCAAATCGATGGTGAATAAGTAAGCTTTTGACTATTTTAATATGTGTTATACCTAACACATAAGTTGTAAGTATGTATACTACTTACAAAACCCTTTATTTATTTATATTTGAGCTAGCTCTAACCCAAATAAGAAATTATCTAAAAGAAACCCATTTGTTAATGAATAATTACAGGCTCAAATTTTGATGAGAGGCAAAAAAATGTTCTCCAAAAAGGAGTGGATGAAGATGGGCGAATACTACGTGCGCTCCGGCCTGTTGGGGGCCCTGATTTGTGGCAGCGCGTGCTCCCTGGGCTGTGCTTTGAGGTAAGGTACGTGACGTCCGCAACCGATATGGCACAAACGCTGTACGCTCGTTCTGTTAGTTGTGTGAATGAAATTTTAATAACACTCAAAAGTATTATTTAATAGCTTATGCTCATAAAGTTTAAAATCGTTTGTCTAGTGTCAGCGGGTCCTGGGTTCGGATCCTGTCCAGAGCCGAATCGACCGATGACTTTTTCACTTAAGTCAAACTTAACAACACTTTGCTTGCTGTTTGAAACTATCGATTTCACATATTGACATTCTTATAATGACTAAATTTACAATAAAGTTTTTTCTAAATGCAAATCCGGGAGCAGATTACGTTTTACTTTTGTTTGAATTATTATTCGTTTGTACATAGCGACATCGTTTTGAAAATTGTACGTCAACTTTACAATAAATTTAAGTTAGATAATTTTTGCGTCATATTTTTTTTCGATTTTCTTTGAGACTGAAATCAATAAGAAAGTTGCCAAAGCCTTCAATTGGCATTTGGTAATAAAGCATGATTTCGTAACTTTGCATTTCTAGTTAAGTGTATTCAAACGTGGGCGCGATCTCCTTTTGACGATTTACGTGAAAGTTGTCCGGCGACTGCAGTTGAAACGAATATTGATACAGAAACAGAATTATTGAGAATAATTAATTATTTATTAACAGAAACTAATGAGAAAATTACTTTTTAGCAAAATTAGTCCTATATTAGGTATTGATATGAGCGAAGTGAGAAATATTGTGCATGTACATTTAAAGGTTTGCTAGCCTTGTACTCGATGGATACAGTATGGTTCCAAAGGCCATTAAAGACATCTCAAAGGAAGATTAGACCAACCGTTTTTGCAATGGTTCCAAAGATTGCAAAAGGGTGTAAATATGGAGACAATACACTGCGAAAAACAATATATCTTAAACAAACTATGTGATCTTATTATAGAGAATTCAGATTGTTTAGTATTGCCAACGTAATTGGTATTTGCGATTGCTGCATAGTATTAACATTTATAACTGATATAGTAAATATATGATTTATCAAAATCAATTGACAATTGACAAAATCGAATGGTGAAGATATAAACGTAATTAATAAGTTATTTTGCATTTTAGGTGTAAAATTAAAATTTGATACACCTACTTGCTGTTTTTTGCGTAAATAAATTGACTTATTATTGTTTATTTCAGAGCACTTTTGGGGGGAAAATTTGGATACTACTCTTACATAATGATCCCAAATACTTTGAACGGGTTTTCATTTACCTAGAGCCGCCCTCGACGAGGATTAGTAATCAACCTTTTTTGTAATCTGGTGAGTACTTTTCATATTGCAACTTATAAAATAAATAAAATTATGGTGGCTGTTTATTCGTTATTTCAAAAGTAATGCTTTTTTAGACATTAGATTCTATTTCATATAGCGTTTATATGTTTATATATAAAGTAGGAAAAAGTATATATATTTGAGACTAAAAATAAAATAAATGTAACTCTTAAAAGCATATTTTATAAGTGACAATGTTCTGGGTTCATAATAATGAGTGCCAAAAGCGATTAAAAACTGAGCGGCTCTGTGTATGCTATCGCCCCGAGGTACATTAAGTTAATTCAGCTCACCGCAAAATTAATATTCATTTGAATAGTAAACTTGAATTTGTGACTTCAATGAAATAGAACCAGTGATCTAGGTTACTGAAATTGAATATATCGCTTATACATAAGTATAATATTAAATTTTTGCCTGTCGATCCGGTTTTCAGGAAGTTACTTTAGAATATGCTTTGAATCAAATGAATATATAACTTCTAATAAAATAGACAGGGGTTAAAGAAAGCTTTTCTGTTTTCTTTGTTTTATATTTATCACCTTATGGTTTCTAAAAATAAATATAAATAAGTTTTAATAATAAGCTCAATATTTCTCATAATTTTATTGTTTTCACAAATGATTATATCATATCTGACATCATAATTTCGGTCGGTGCCTATACACCATGTTGAATTTTATTTGTATTTACTAGTTGATAGAACAAATTTCATTTCACCAGATAAGTCATAGACCGCTTTGTAATTTTCGCACTTTATGCAAATTTAACTATTAACTGATGTGACAACTGATTGAGATAGGTTTATTGATAATGTCATATAACATTTGGGAAATAGTTGTTGACATTAATGTTATATTTATTTTACAGAAGAAAATTATTGGAAATATTTAGAAACTTAAATGTAAAGTGAATCTAAGAGCACATTTTAAAGGAATTAACATTCTTCCTATCCATTGTTTATTTGCTAAAATTGCAAAAATATTTGTAATTATTTAAAGGTGTACAGTACAATACAAAAGAAATGTATACTTTCTATAAACGTTAGTCATGTTTATGACTATCTGTTTTGAGAATGAAATTCCTTAAGTAGTGATGAAGTTAAATATGAGGACATTTTTTTTTAATAATACGTAACATACATTGCAAAATATATTTATGTTAAGCTTTATTTAAGCAATTCAAACATACAATATGTTTGACTTGTGTAAATAAAGCTTGAGAAGATGAAGGAATCCACTGTTTTCTTATTCATTTTTCAGTTGTAGTTTTCATTTTAGAACTTCTTTTTGACCCAGTATTTCTCCTATGTTAATTGGTTCTTTTGTCTATTTCATTTTCATCACTATTCGCATCAAGAGACCAGACCAGATCAACCAGACCTAAGTACCCACAGTAGTTCATATGTTTTAAAATCGTTAATTTTATTTTGATTGTTTTTTTATTTCGTGGCTGCTAGTCATAATTTTGGTTTTAGAAACATTCATATACAAACCGACTTTGGGTTATGTCTTCCGCAAGTCTTAAACGTGTCAGCCTTTTGTTTTGTATCGATATACCTTCAGTTTTCCAATCGACGGTTTTGAAAATGTAAACAGTGACGTACTTAATGATGTTTGTATATTTTTTGTCACTTATGTTATTATTCGTTAAATTATTCTATGTAAATGAATATGCTATGCTGTCGAAGGCTTTATAATAATCTACGAATATTATGTAAAGTGGTTTCTTAAACTCTTTGGAGTAGTATGGTCGACATCCTCTCTATACAATTGTTTGCATTTTATCTATACTGTTACTATTCTATTTGAAATAATCGATTAGAAAACGTTATAACCTGTTGATAATAAGCTGATGGGCTTGTTAGTGCTGACGTCAAGTGGTTTCCTTTTCTTGCATTGTAGTATAATATTTGATTTACACCGTTGTGTTCGAATTTATTTTCTTACTTAGGCTTAGGTGTATGCACTACCTTCACCCAATTTTAACACATTACTGGATGAAAATTTTATTCGGGTAGTTGTGGCACTTCGGTTTGGCTGCAATGTCTACGACCCACACTTATGCAATTGTGGCTTAATCGTAGAGGCTAACTACTATCATGGGCAGAGTTCTCAACGTAACTCTGGTAGATTATCGTGCCACCATGCCCTCAGTGATATAATCCGTTAGATTATATTTCTTTGCCATCGTAGGTTATATTTCTACCAATGTTCTATGCACGCTTGAGGTTCCTGATCTTATTCGCTTGGATGGGAAGCAATTTAATGGAATAACGTTAATCTCCTGGCAAAAAGGGCGCTGACTAATCTGGGACATCTTTTGTCAACACGTCGCAGCATCCCACCTAAATAATACCTTAAGAGCAGCAGCCTCCATGGTCGAATGTGCCGCAAAACAAATACACATAAAAATTCAGCTTTCTGAAAGACAAAACCCTGTTTATACCGGTCGCCTGCGAAACAGCTGGCCCATAAGTTCTATAAGTGAGGCAAAGTTTTTAATAAGTGAGTTGGACAAGAGGCTCAAAAATAATGGGGAGACCCCCGTTCTGGATTTTGTCTACTCTAAACCCTATATGTCGCCATCCAACGCGGCAATGCTTCAAGTATAATAGGGATTTTAGGCCATTGTTTAATTGATTTTTAATTTACTTATATTTTTTAGCTAAATCATTTAGTTTGTATTTCAATGTATAATTTAATGTAGTTCAATGAGCACACTCAATTTGTATAAAAATATATAATTCTTTATGTTTCATATTGTATGAAATATCATTACGATACATATAAATATTTTTAAATGTTATTTGTTATAAGTGAAGTTCAATATTATTTCATAATATTTGTTATTTAAAAAAAAAAAAAGGTGTTTATCACTGACAGTTTGTTGTCTTCAACTTCTCTCATCCTCATAAAAATACAATAATAACGCACATATGAAAAGCGCAATGCCGCAAACAAAGGTTTTGTAGGAGCTGTATATGTTTGTGTATAAATGTCAATCGTTCGAGAAACAACTTCGTTTGAACTGTGTAAAAGCTGAACAATATGCATGTCATTATTTGTTCATAAGTAACGCATGTATACCAACAAAAAAGTCACGAGATAGTTAGCTAAGTATAGATTACGACGAACAGATACGAAGCAAAATTTATTAGCGTCTGTATACAGGGAGCGACGAAGCGCGCCATCTACACCGAATTTGACAAAACGAACGATAACGTCGCCGGGGAAGAAAAATCGGACCAATAGTAGAACCTCGACGACGACTGTAACTGCGATCAGGATTTGAAATAGAATTAAAACTTAATTAAATTTAACTTGTACCTAATGATATATTTCGTTGTACTTATATTATTACTAGGAACTTATCGGAACTCTAAATTTACACATTTGTCTAAATAGAACAAAAACAAATAGTTACATTAGAGCTAATTTATTTAAGTCAGTTGCAAATCTCTTTTTTTATTATTAAGGAATTACATCTACTCAAAAATGAAGTATTATCTTTAGATATTTAAATACATTTTTGACGTGATAACGTCTTACGATAAATCGATGAACGCCGGCTGCAGGCACGAAAAAGCACGACTCATAGTCGCGTTCCGCCTGAGCCGAGCGTGCGAGCGAGAGCGCAGAACGAGCGATCTCTCTTCCACTCCATCGGCCGATGTGTCCGAGTAGGAGAGACAGCGGCCGCACACAACCTACACGTGAACTAATTTGTCAACTGTTTATAAAGTGAAGTGAAAAGTTAATGTGGTTTCCGTTGTTTATTACAACGACAAATGCGGCAAGTGATAATAATTCAATTCAATTCATAAAAGTATGCAATTTTTCATCAATGTTTTCTTATGACGTTATCACGAAAAATATCGCTCGAAAACCGACTTTACAGACAACCAATTTTTCTACATCAAATATAACGAAGTTGAAATAACAAAATGAATGTATCGGTTCATATTTGAAATAAAAACTCTGAATTTATTTTCGTTCATAAATATATCACTTATTATATGCCTATTAGTGCAAATTTAATAATAAGCATTATTTTAATATCTAAAGTATTAATATCATAAGTAATATACTGAAAGTATTATACGAAATGTAACCACATTAAATTAATTCAATTGTACAATTTTGTTAAGGTGATCGAATATTGGATTAGGACTTTGCAAAGGGCAGGTTACCTTACAATGACTACCTCAAAGCAAACACTGCTCTTCATGTTGGGTAGCGCTGCACTCTTCTACCTTATGAGACTAGAAGGAGACAGAAAGGAGAGGACTCCATTTTTCTGGTGAGATCTTACAACAAATCGTGAGGTTTATAAGCGCATTAAGATGAAAGTTAATTCATAATAACATTATTTTTAAATATATTTACTCATAATATTATTTTTATTCTAATTTTATACCACAAACAATAAAGTGTAATGTTTAAATCATGAAGAACAAATAACGTTATAGGACCCATTGTAATATGGAGTGATAAACAGTCAAGCCAAAAGCACATAGACTCATATAAAATCATAGACCCGTCATATATTACGTCAGCATGACATCGCTTTATAGGTACTAAAACGCCGAATTAGTATTTACTAACGTTAACTAATTTTCGGGTTGACAGTTTTGTTATTTACTATTTATTTGACACTTTTTAGGTACCAAAATAAATATAAAAATATATCTAAGAATATATCTTGATATTTACGTGTATGCAAGAATTTCAAAACTTTAGGAGAATGTCAGACGTTTATGTAAAGAGGTTCCTAATGTCGCTATGTGTTGCTGATTTTCGATATGATATGACCAATGATAAAACTGTAATCGGTTTATTTTCCTCACACTATAATGTATTAACAATCATAGAGATTATATACAATGACAAAAATAATTTATCGATCTAATTATGATAAGTTGATTTTGTGTCGAGAATTTGTTGATAAAGTAAAACAACTTATATTGCAAAGGTAATTTCATTATATTGTCAATCAGATATAAACAATAAAAGAAAACTAAGCACAACTGAAATAAATCTGGTATATATGAATACTAGAATTTACAAATGAAACTTTTACTTTACAGGTTTTTCACGCCTGAACGAGTTAGGCGGAAAGGCGATGATTCCAAAAACGTATGCCCGCACGACGGACCGTGCTGGTCACATGTATTAAAGGTATTTAAACACCGCTCGTATTAAGTAACAAAACTGGCCAAAAGCATGTCGAACTATGCTCATTATATGGTTTCGAAACTATTATTACAAATAAACGCACTACAGATGAAAAAAGTACATTGTTACATTTTCCATGTTTCCCGCACAGAATAGTTACAAGCGCTTTAGCCGCCTATAACTAGAAAAACAAGTAGGTAAGTCGAATGTTACTACTAAACTGGTGTAAATTAAAATACAACAGAAAAAGAGCGTATCTTCATGGCACTTGCGTCCTTTTGTTGATAAGTGAAATTTTTCGGCAATAACTCAAAAACAGTATATCCGATCACGTGCAAAATAATTTTCTTGGAAAGTTTTTATTAATCGTTATATTATTTATTATTTTTTTTTGTATATTTTTGGACTTACGGTTTAGCAAATAAAAGGAAGGACACAATTTCTGCTATTTTCGGAGCGATTATTTCCGAATTTATTGACGTAATCCGGAAAATTGCTTAGAAACCTTAAAGTATTTTTAAAAGAATTGTCGAATTATGTACCACAGGTGATGTTTGAGTGTATATATTTTTGAAGCTAGTAAAAAATATTTTTTGCTTCTGTTACATGTATGGAGTGCCCATCTTAGAAATATTTGTTTTTGTTGTTTGGCTAGCAACCTAAGTAGCGGCTTATACAAGTCACATACAATATAAATTTCATCAATACAAATATTTATTAAAAAAATGCCTGTGACATATGGACGGATGGACATGACGAAATTATAAGGGTTCTGTTTTTGCCATTTTTGCTCGGAACCCTAAAAAAACTAAATTAACCCGTTCATTGCGAGGTATTACTAAAAATAAATGTCTAAAAGACGAAGTGTCCTGGTCACTTTGTTTTAAAATTATGTCTGTGTCACAATGGTTACATTAAAAATATGCAACTCACATTATTCTTCTACACAATAAGCGCCAGAAAGAAAACGTTGATCACCGTCACCCATGGACACTCGTAACCCCTAAGGAGTTACCAGTTTATTGCTTTAGCTTTCCCATCTAATGAAGGATGAAGTTAGATGATGAATGGGAGGTAGATTGTCACGGAGGGGGAGTGGAGTAATTTTGGCCACCTAAACTCTGACTCACAGGACGAAAGGCAATAGCGGAAGCTGGTATTTCACGTCTGTATTTTAAGAGTCTAGTATCTCGCCAGTGGAGTTGAGTCGGCCAATTTTATTGCGCAGCCAAATTGATTACACCATGGGTCTACCATATGTTTTAAATTCTCAATCGGAACACTTATGTTTCGCAACAGTATGTTTCAAATTCCAAAATAAAAAAAAAATACTAGGTAAGTAATTTAGGCTGCATCATTTCATTTATGACGTAGCCTGTTTGTTAATAAAAAAAATAACCAAGTCTTCCCAAGGCTACCGATTCAATATATTTAATAAAATCACTTGCCCGTTACATGTACTTTTTTCGCAGACTTATATTTTCATTTAAAATCAGTTGATATCAATAAGAAATTACATTGAGTCAACACAATGAATATTAAAATATCATTGTGTTGGATGTTGCTATAAGTTTGTGAACAAAGCTGATGGGGATGTTCAAAGTCTAAGATAGTTGATTTTCGGAGCAATGATGGGGTTTGGAATAAAAAATTGAGTTTGTGTTATGGAAAAAAGAGAGAGAATTATAGTCATATGGGGACTGAGACCATATACGCCATGTAATAGTGTCATAAATTTATCTTACAGGGATTCCTGAAACTATTCGGCGCCGGTTTCGCGATCACCTTCGCCAGAACAGTGCTCCCGAACATCCGCAGCCCGGCGAGGGCGCTGGCGTCGCTACGCCCGAGGCACTTGCGCATGGCCATGTTCTTCGGCAGTTATATCGGTATTTACAGAGTACGATTTAATTTAATAATTCCTAACAAGTCGCGTTGAAATTTTATTGTCATCTGATAGAAGTTGTAAAGCAATTGTACCATAATGTAGGTAACGGTCTGCAAGTTCATTATTTAACAGGCGTGATATAGGATACTACGTCGATCAGTAATACAATTAAATTGATGATCGAATTTGCATAAACAACGGTTTATGTATTTGGAATTGCGTAAAACTGTCCCAAGCGATCACGGATAATTTTGAAATGTTAGGATATTTGTTGACATTATAGTAGGGGAAATATTATTGGGAACAAACATACAACAAAAATTGTATGTCAATTTTAGAAATAAAGTTCACCAGAGAGTGAGTAACCACCGCCGCCCTTGGACGCCTACAACTCCTGAGGAGTCGCCGGAGCGTTGTCGCCTCGTGGAAAGGAATAGGATATCTGATGAAAGGGCGAGTTAGTTGATGAAAAAGGGAATGGATTAAATGATAAACATATAAATACATAAAAAAACATGTTTTGACTGCGAAATAAATCATTAACAAGGGGTGTTTTGCGTGAGGTTGATCATTTTCGGAGGCGAGTTTGCGTGCTCTACACAAAGCTACACGATATATGGTTCATAACAGATACCACAATATATTTCACATACAATATATTCCACAAACTATTAATTCTACTCGTCGTATATCTGCTTCTTTAAAAATTAAATTTACAGGGACAAACAGCCTACAAACAGCTGTTGTTTATGTATCCGGAACTGGTCACATACAAAACAATATTTTAAAAGTGAATACAGCATTTAAAAATGAAACTACTTGGCTGTAAATGCAGTATGTTTCATATAACTGCCAATTGTTTTACCATTGTGGCATCATTTTGAAAATTGTGTGTCTTTATTACCATGGATTTTACAAGCGAAAATTTTCGTGCGATTATTTATTACCATTTTCGGCGTGAGTTAACACAAAAACAGTGCATCGATCAACTTACTTCGATTTTTAGAGATGAAGCATCATCAAAAACCACTGTGTAACACTCGTTTAGTAAATGTAATCGTGGGCGTTCTATGCTCACAGACAAGTATAAAAAAAAATCGCCCCAAAATCGGTTGTTGTACTATAAAATAATGATACTGTGCGGGAACTAATAATGCAAGATCCTCTAGTTACATATCGCGAAATAAAGGTGTCGCTGTGCATAACTATGATGAACATACATATGATATTACACGCAAATTGGACAATAAAAAAAATTTTCGCTTACTATTCCGCATTAATCAAAAACAGACTTGTGTTGATTAGTCCAAAAAAATTAAAAAAAAAATGCAATCGTGGTGCTTCAAAAGGTGTTTATAATATCTGTAAATGCTATGAGTATGACCCCGAAACTAGACAACAGTCTACGGTGTGAGTGTATCAAGATGAGCCGAACCCAACAATAGTGATTCGTGCCAAAAACATTTTGTAGCAAATGATTGCCAGTTTTTTTTTTTTCGACTTAATTGAACATGTAGTGCCAATAGTAAATCGCAGAATGGTTAATTTGGAGTGGCATACGACCATTTGTTTAGTGGAAGACTTTGAAAAAAGAAGAAAGAACAGCCGACGACGCAGATTCATTATTTATCATGACAATGCTAGCTGTCACACGTCGGCTGAAACAACACGGTTTTTGGAAATTTAAATGATCAAATTGACAAGTCATCAGCCGTACAGCCCCGATTTGGCACCCAACAATTTCTATTTATTCCCAAACGTGAAGAATAATTTACGTGGTTAGCGTTTTTAGACCCACGAAGAGGCTGATGATGCGTTCAAAATGCACGTTTTGGAGATACCTCAATCGGAATGGAAAAAGTGCTATAAAAACTGGTTTCAGAGTATGCAAAAGTGCATTGATCATCATGGTCAACATTTTGGAAAGCTATAAAGCCAATTAATGGTTGTTAAGTCAATAAAAGCGAATGGCGGAACCATTCTATATCGTACTAATACTATAAACGCATAACTTTGAGGATGGATGGATGGATGCTTGTGATACTGGTCTCTTACAATGGAAGTTTTTCAGTACCGTTGACAAAATCTTCTACAATTTTATGCTACAATATTAGCTCTAACTAATTTTAATATGAAAATTTTCACAAATCGAATACCTGGTCAAAATTATACATATACTGTAAAAAAAATTGTCTAAAAAATCTCAAATGTATTTTTAAACACCCACATCGAAAATATTTAATAATTATATTAAATTTTATTTTCACAAATGTGAAAAGAATCTTTAGTCTTCCACACGAGTTATATTTTCACATATTTATTTAATGCACGCAATTATCGTGTGTGTGATTGCAGTAAAAATAAAGTATCTAAACCTCTTCGGTTTGTCGAACAATTATATTTTTATGTTTTTAGGAGCTATTGAGGAGTTTTAAAGTTATCAGTAAAAAAAATTGATAATAGTTTCTTTCTTATTTCCAACTTAGAGTTAAAAGTTTAAAACCTTAATTAACACTATCTGCTCCTCATATTTCATGCTCCTAATAACAACAATCTATATTTTTTTGCAATACTTAATACAGTTACTGCTATTTGTAATTCATTGTAACTGTTACATAATTTTTTTACTTATATTTATGTTAATTATAAGCGCAAACAAATAGCGTGTGTTGTTTTTTTCAACTGTTTCTAACATCAAATTTTAAATTTCATTGGTAACGCAGAGAGCTAAGACAAACAACACATGCTAATGACGTATTTGTATTCGTACACATCTAATGAGACAAATATTCAGAAATGTCGTTTGCAATAAAAAAATATACTTTTCGATAAAAGAACCTTAATAACGTTCAAACTTAATTAAATGAATTGTGATTGAACTTCGACGATTAGTTTTAATGGACCACTGAGCAACCACTAGTTTTATTTATAAGATCACTTTGTAACAGGTTGTGACCAAGCAGCCTATAGCATTGACTTCGAACTAGAGGCTGCCGGATTCTTAATCTAAATAATGACAAATTGACCGATCAAATCTAAGCTAAAGTCGATTTGCATCTATTCGCTTTGTGCTTCGAAGAGCACGTTATACTGTCGGTCGCTGACACTCTTACCGCATCGGTGACAATACTCATGTCGCTCAATATTATATAACTGTTGCTGGTGCTTGAAGTAACTACGAGGGCTGTTATTTATGTGTCCAGAACATCAAAACGAAACAAAAATTTAACATTTAATTGCGAATTAAGTTGACTTAAACTATTTAAAAATGCTACGTTACTATAAAGCCCTTTACAGAAGCACTCACTCTGTTGGCAGGCCGTGGTGTGCTTGCTTTGTCGGCGGCAGGGGGTTGACTCGCCGCTGCACGCTCTGCCTGCGGGGTACCTAGCCGGTCTGTCGTTATACTTTAGCCCAAGTTTAGGGATTTCTATCGCCGCCGCGACAGGAGCGTTTAAGGTAAGAGCTACTTTAGTCGTATGTAAATAAGAGATCTTTTACGACAATAAACTGTATGGTATATTTAAAAACCTTTTTCCTTATGAATGACAATATTCGAAATTTTGGCAGATTAATGATATTTGATTCTGTGTGTTATAGCTTTTATCGACGATCCTGTACGAGAAGAAAATGATAACAGAGCGGATACCCCTGCCAGAGATAATTTTCTGCGTTTGCCAGGGGATACTATACCACGCGAGGTTCATGCACCCAGAGGTGTGCCCCAAGTATATATTCAATCTCATGTCGACCGTTAGCAACGGATGGTACGTATATCACTACGTTGATTATAACTGGCTTGTATATGATAGATATGCAAAATTTGACTTCAAGCCGCTAAACATGTGTTTAAAGAACGTTGTTGTATCCTCATGATTGAATGTTCGTAATTAATTTATCCGCTGCAAGTGCGACGACTGATAATGTACATGAATAGAATATGCACTAATATCCTGTTATGATAAGATTTTGCTCAAAATGATATATCGTGCTAATATGTTAAATTGTAATTATTTCTACGATTAGTGCAATTTATATACGAAAACCCAATATTCGCGAAAATAATTGTAGGTATAAGAAAAATAGTGATCATGATGTATTTAGTAACAAAAACAAAGATAAGACTTATTCACACGTTACTCGTCTACACGTGGTCACAAATTTATAGAGTCCTTTGTGTAAACCATGGTTTACCCATGTCAATTGGTAAAAGCTATCCAATAGATTTTTTGTAATCATAATGTTTTGTATGCGTGTAAAGTGTCAATCAGATTGGACGTATAGGTAGTTCATTAGTTGATTGCAATTCAAAGATAATGGTTTACAGAATAATACATGAGTGTATATGGATTATAGAAATAAAATTGCCTTAAGATATTTGACACATTAAGGTTGTATGATGCTTCTTATAGTGACTATAATTTTATTTATTTTTCAGCACTGAAATGCTGTACGACGGAATGATAGAGTCTATCAAGAAACCGAAACGAATCTAAGAATTGACATGGGAAAAGAAATCTTGGAATCGGTTTTAGATTGTCATTAATCACATGAGAGCGAAGGAACAAGGGTAAAAGGTCATCAAAATGGGATAAATAGGACAGTTCTGTCTTATGGGTAATGGTAGATTGTCATTAAAAATCTTTTAAGCACATGAGTTGCAAATAATTACATATTTTCTAAAAGATTTCTTATGGTGAAGTTAGTAAAAAAATACTGTTTTGTTGTTAATTAATTAAAATAAATTTTTATTCATACCGTTATTAAATTCTCTGGTTTCATTTACAACTGCAGTCGAAATCGTCACATTACTCTTATGACTATATAACAGTAGTAATACTACTATATATACTTGGCAGAGCAATGCAGCAGCCAATCCGACTGTCGCATTAAAGTGGACCAACTCGACGTATGAGATGCCGTACTCTCACAGAATACGGACTTGAAGTAGCAGCATCCGCTGTTCGTTTCGTTCAGTGAGTGAAAGTTCCACTGGCTCATCAGCCCTCCGTAAGATATATAATTTCTTACAAATCCGGCATCGCACTATAAATTCCTCTGGGTTTGCGTGTGTTCATGTACGACGGTGATCACCTATACTCTGGTGGTTTACATGTTTCTTTTACCCTATGAATGCCATATAAAAATACTGCCCTAATAATGACATCTTATAGTATTTGTTCGATCTTGACGCGTTTTTAAGTGTTTTGATTTAGCTTTACAATAAAAAAACTAAATCTTCAACCTGTCAACATCTCAATAACTTCCTTGTCTGACAGAATGGACACGCCTAGAGAGAAAGGTAGAACTTTTCGTGTGGCTTGTCTCGTTACTAACAAATTAAGAGAAACATATTGCATCCCGGCTTCATAATCATCAGTAGAAAAATTGTACAATTGACAAAACAATTTAAAGTCTTAGCATATAGCTATAAGATTGAAATAAACATTAATGTTCAATATAACAAATCGAAAGTGGGATTGAGAACAAAAGCCGATGACGATCTAGATCTAAAATCTAGAGCGCAACCAACATCGCAATTGAGTGCTGGATCGGAATTTTATTTAATTAATTCCCGCAAAGGAAAGCCCTACACTATGTCATATTTAAATGCGAACTTAAGTCCAAGTTTTGTAACTAACACTTTTTAGTAACTTTAGCCATATTAAATAACGTGAAAGTAATAGCTGAAACACAAAGTTAATTTTGGTAGTTGATCAATAATATAAAAGCGTGGAATTCGTCAATTCATTATGTACGTTAGTACGTCAAAACTGATTGCATGTGCTGAACTACATACATGTTGCCGTGGTTACTTTTCAATATTATAAAAAGCTAATAAAACGTGAAGACGGGTGGAATGACTGCGGTAATGTTATGGTGATGTCCTTGTAGAAAGAAAAAAACTCTCGTTGGGCTTAAGAATTTGGCGAGCCTAAGTCTCTTTAGCATTATTGATATATCAAAACAAAAATGTCAGAAGAAAGGGTTGTGAATGCGACCGTAAATAAAATTTACAATGTGTATTTGGATTTTAATAAGGGATGGGATATGTGGAATTACAGGGAATATTATATGAAATAAATATAGTTTAAAAAACTAAAAAACACGCTTTGATGATCACATCGAAATAAAAAACGAAAAATAATTCTTAATATAGGCAGAAAATATAAATGAACGAAAAAAGATTAGTATTATTGTGAAAAAAGCGTGAGGTGCTTTGTGACATATTTTTTTCACTTATCAAGCACCCCACGCTTTTTTAACAATAATACTAATCTTTTTTCGTTCATTTATATTTTCTGCCTATATTAAAAATTATTTTTCGTTTTTTAGTTCGATGTGATCATCAAAGCGTGTTTTTAGTTTTTTGAACTATATTTATTTTCCACTTTTTAGTTCAATGTGATGATTAAAGCGTGTTTTTTAGTTTTTTTAAACTATATTTATTTTATACTTTTTAGTTTGATCGATTGTCAAAAAAAATTGTATTCCTAGTTCTTGTGAATGTTTGGACGTGACGTACATTTTTTTTTAGTATCGTGAATCTACGACAAAGGGTGTACGGATGGGAAATTCTTTCCGAACAGGAGAATTAGGGTCAAGGTGTTAATTTTCAAAAATGATACTGAAGTCGATAGTATTGTAAACCTTTGATAGAGGGCGGATGATTGTAAAATTCTCTTCGAATAGAAGATTTAAGTTTGTGGTCTTAATTTCTGAGAATAATTCAGTTTTGACGTTTTTACTATAGAGTTCAATATGAAATATTATTTTATCATGCATCCATTTTCTTTATAGATGAGTTGATTGAAAATATGAACTTTTCTACTTAACTTCTACATCCAAAATTTTAATTATATTCATTTAAATTTCAAAAAGAAATCTTCAGAAAACTAAATATTTTATCAACATCAAATTATGACATTGTATGAATTAATCCTTGTACCCATTTTTTATATTAATTCTGTTTATACGTAAGTCCCTATTTTGAACTGATTGAATTTACATCGATACCAAATAGAATTACCAAACCAAATTAATTAATCCTGGCGATCCAGGACAACTAGACAGACTTATCAAATTATTGTATTGTCGCCGGTCCTTGTAAGTCTACAAAGTTTCAATAAAATCTGACCGTTCAAAGTGGGTCAAAATCGAGTGCAAAGAAGTCGGTTACAAACAAACAAGCAAACAAGTAAACAAACAAACAAACATACAAGTGAAGCTAATAAAAGCGTGTTAAAAATGGATTTACATTATAAAAAAAAGGGCCAAATATTAAGCACTTTAAACCGACAAGCTTGCATGAAAAGATTGATGGTTGTTAATGAGGCAAGATAGACATGGAAAATCGTACCATGTGGAAATCTATAGCCTGTCATGAAATAGACGTGATCTTATATTATTCATTGTTATTATTATTATTAAACAAAATCAGATGCTTTTATAATTTTCATTCTATGGACGTTGAAAACCATTTGTGTTGTATATTGGAAGAGTGCTGACGTCTTGGTCAATAACCGGATTCAGCTGCGTCTTCTATATTTATTATATTTAAGACTTAAAAAAAGATTAATAACGAGAACATGTTAGCAACATCTCCTCTTAAAAGTAAAATATTTTATGACGTAATACTTGAAAAACTGGTAGGCGATCCAGTCAAGTTTTTCAATTATAATCTCACAAACGACGTCTCTTCTCTACTAATTCAAGTAGAATAATAACATTATATTTAAATATTATTTTGAATTATTATATAAAAAGAAATAACTAGTACGTAGGACCGCGAAAAATTAGTGTACCGAGTTGCGACAGTAACGTACGGGCCCAGGCGGACACGAGGCGGAAGACCGCGCACACGTGACACACTCACACATCAATATGCATCCTTATACATACGCACTACATCGCAAAAATACCGCGAAAGTCTTATAGAGAAGTCGGTGTCCTATGATATTGTCACGGCATAAGAGGATGTGCCGTGAACGTTCACGGCATAACATTTCCGTCGACGAAAATTTAAAAGCGTCTTCATACACTTCCATACATTTGACTTCTCTATATTTCCGTTGTTCTGTAGACGACCACAGTAGTATCGTCACGGTAAAAATCATGAAAGTGCACATTCTCGTGAGATTGTTTTATGCAATTTCAAATGTCACCTAAGACCAGACGAATCATTGGACAAGGCGACTCTACCGCCTGATCAACGCATTCAAACGCGGTCAAATAACTTTGGAGGATGAATAATGAAGTATTCATTCTTTGACGGCCGTTAAAGAAGTAAACGGAATAGCAGTGAAAATTGTAATTCATTTCATGCAACCGATTAGTAAAGAAGAAATTCGATATATGCTGCATATAACATTGAAAACTGCACAAGAAATTGTACAATTGCATTTTCACATAGATGATTTCAAGCCAGGTACGACATAATCTAACGCAGTTTGTGAAAGACGTTTAAGTAGGATAGTGCTAAAATATAAAGAAGGCTAGTGTCGTTGCGTTTACGATGTTATTATGGGTTATGGATCATAGATTTATCAGTGTGATCTAGCAACGAAACGTCAATCGACCGCATGGTTGTCTAAAAATGCAACAACACTTACTGATATGTAGCGAACGAGAAGTACAGGTAAAATTTTCTTATGATCGCTAGTTTTATTCTTTGACTTTATAATAAAATTGTTTCCATTTTTTTTGGATAATGTACAATCTCAAAGGTGGCTCCATCCCTAATGATCAAAAGTAGGGGAAAAATAATAATCAAAATAAAAAGTAAAGGAAACCATTGACGTTTTCTGATCTTACAAAAATAAGAAAGAGAAAAAGTATAGCTTTATATCACGAAAGGTAAATAAATGAAAAAAAATGTGTTAACAAAACAAACATAAATAAGCTACTCCATCTGACTAATTTACGTAATATTGAGTTAGTGCCAAACAAATTATAAAAATAATATTTAATTATAATATTAACAATCAGCGTATTTCAAGAGTCACGAATCGAACTATGTTTTAACACACTTCTGACAGAAATTAAACAAGAAAGATTTACTAGTTATCCCATCTCCTTAAGACTGTGGTGGCGTTAGGCGGCGTTGACGTAGGCGATTACCGACGGCCTCGCACTTAGAGCGCACCTCGCAAAATAGCTTAATAACATTAGAGCATATCCAGTTAATTTAATTTAATGTTTTCTTTTTATGATCGTAAAACCAAAGAGGCCTCTTAAAAATGAAGCCACCGTCGTCCACGCTTGGTGTAGCGCCGCCACTGTCTGGAGAGAAGTTTGGTTTACGATTATAGTTTCCCCGACATTCAAATAATCAGAAAAAAAATTTTCACTATTGTGAAAATTCTACTTGAATGCAAAGCTATTGCTTTGCATTCAAAAAAATAGTTTCAACGTGATGGAAATGGTAAGTGACAAGTCAGTCTAATGCAGGATTAAACGGCATTAGAAATGTTCAAAATATTGACAGTTTTTGAGGGTAATTCAAATTTCTGAATAAACCGATATAAATGTTAAGTGATCCAACCGAATGCAGTATATTGATAGAAGGCGAAAAAAATAAACAAGTGAAAGTGTTTATCTATTTATGTTGTAAGTTGACGAAAGATTATGTACAAGATGAATACATTGAAAGTTAAGAACATGCCGGAAATGGGGTTTTGGTGTATAAATAATATAATTATCTTGTGACATGCAAGTTTAACTTTGTAGAGTGGACCGAAGTTCGGTGATCACTAATAGAGTCCTGATCTGTACTCTTATTCTTCTCATGTAGCAAGGAAAATAGAGCTACAATAAAAATAAAACAATGCAACGGAGACACGATCCGAGTCTACTGTGTGGAGTATCCTTAAAAATAGATACGAGAAATGTTTAAGAGAACAGTACTGTCGGAAAGGAGACATAATTTATGATGTATGTCAACTCCGAATTGGTGGTGTATTAAAATAGTGTCAAATTGGAAGCATCGAACCCGAGAAACTTGCACGTGACGACTGACGAATGTCAGTGAACTAATCGAAATGTGTAGAGATGGTACCACGTAGACATCTGTGCTTTTTGTCTACCCCTCGTTGATCGGGACTTTATATCACAAATAAATAAAGAAAATTACACAAGATCTCATTATTTCACCTCTTACAAAAAGTACGGACATTTTGCAAGAGATGCAAACAGCAAAAGATTTTGTCAAACAGGAAAAACTAGTCCAATCCTCGTTACTGCCCTTATCGCATTGAATATCTTATAAAAAAATTACAATTAAAATTATTTGTGGTATAAATATTAAACTCTTAAAAAAAGACGAAAATAAACACATTTTGTTCTTTTTTAATAATACGTATAAAATAAAATAAACTAAAATAAGTTCATTAACTTATAACACGAATCAAAAGGTGATTGTAATGGTACTGAGGTGGACATTGGTCACCCAAGTACCAAATTATTAACACATGTTTGTACGTCGGGCGTACTATAAAATTTAAGCTGGCCACTTAAAAAACAATATTTAAAAAGTAAATACTACATTTGAAAATGGAACTTTTTGCAGTAAAATACAGTTTATTTCATCTGTCAATTGATTTTAGATTATGGCTGCATTTTAAAAAATGCGAGTCTACATTACTCTGGATTAAATCGTAAAAATTTTCATAGCATGATTTTCTACAATTTTAAATATATTTTGACAGATTAGCAATCAATCGGCTTCGAATTACTTTTTTCGATAAAGTACCATGCAAGACGACTATTTATAACTGGTTTACAGAATTCGATTGCGGTAGTGTCAATCTCGAATTTCAGTCGAATTTCGTGATGGACGCTCGTCCACTGCAGTGAACAACAAAAACATAAATTCTGTGCTTTGTATGATCGAAACACATAGGCATGTGACCTACTCCGAGATTAGGGCATAATGGCATACGCAGAGGCACGAGATGACGTACGCATGAGTCGAATACAATCAATACTATACAAACATTCGGGTATAAAAAAGCTGTGCTCGCGGTGGATCTCACACAATTTAAATGAAGTTAAAAAACCGACCACGTCACTTGGTGCAACGCGGTCAAATTTGTTGTGGAACATAATAACAGTTGACGGACCATTTATTTATTGCTACAACCCCAAAACAAAGAAGCAATCGACCGTATGGGTCCATCAAGATGAGCCGAAAATAACCAAATTGGCGCGCGAGGGAAATGCCTCTAAGCCAGAGGTTCCCAAAATCTTTTGTTTCATAGACCACTTTCAAAATTTTGCTGGATCCGGTGGACCCCCTGCATCTACATCACACCAATTTCAAAATATCGAAAAAAAAGTGAAGGTTAGATCTATCCATGGAAACTTGCGTTGTGGCTGAGTTTTAACAAGGAATTAACAATTATCGAAAAAAACAAGTCAGAATTGATTGCTTGATAGGGTTAATTATTTGATAATAAAGTCGATTAAACAATTTTTCAATTAAATTTTAATTAACTGTGCTGTGAGTGGATGTCAAAAGAGCAAAGTAGGCCAATCGAAAAAGTGACTCCATCCAACTTTACTTTTTTGATATCTACATTGACTCGCAACATAAGAACCAATCAATTCTCACAAATTTTATTTAGAAAACGTTCCATTCGGATTGGTAAAAAGAAATATAGTATATTTCCTTGTGTTGTAGGTATTTATTTAAGTCTAAATATATAAATTATTACACTATTAATTATTATTGTTATAACAATCGTAATATCGTTAAAATTAAACACTTATAATATGATGTAATTTCTACAACGGTAATTACAAAAAAAAATATAATTTTAATCAGAGGGATGTATGTGATGGATTAACAGCAAATTATTAATATTCAGCTTGAGTTTTGTAAGGAATAACCGTAAGTTTCCCCTTTCTGTGATATTCAATCTGCTCCTTTTTTTATTAATAAGTTTGTAACGGCACTAAAACTTTTTTCGACGAGAGGTGAGGAGGGAAACGCTATCAGAAGCTTTTGCACAATTCCCACAGTCCAGGATATTTTTCGGGTATTTCTGCCAGCAGCCAAAATTTTTGATACCCTCTTTTTAATGTCATTTTCAGCTCCTCATTAGTGCTAAGCTCGAGTAGCTCCTTTTGTAATATCACATTCTCCACTTCCATTTCATCAAATGGATTTATGATCCATGGTGGTATTTCCATCGACAGAATATCTTCAAATCTGAATTTAAAATCATCATTCAGGGCAATCAAATGTTGAACGTATGTCTGAATATCTTCATCAAGGCATTCTATCTACGACAAGTTTGAAAACTGTGAAAATTCGCGCCGACCAATATTTTCCTTCATAAATTTCAATTTACTAAGAAAAACTGAAATTACACTCTTTGTTTTTATTAAATTGAGGCTGTCCCCTTGTAATTGTAAGTTGATGTCTTTAAATTTTTTGAACAAATCTGTCAAATACGCGATGTCTCCTTTAAAATTGATCAAGTTTTTTTTTTAAATCAGGACTTTTACTTTCCAACGACTCTAAAACTGAGTTCAAGAAGTAAATAAAATCTTGACAAACATGCATCTTTCGACAACCAGCGTACTTCGGTATCTAATAGCAATCGTTGGAAGTCTGCATCATTTTCATCGCACAATTGTGTAAATAAACGCGTATTCAATTCTTTTTTTGTTAACTGCATTAATCACAAATCGAAGCGATTGGTGCAATCTATTACTCAAATTTTTCGCTACTAGATGTTGTCGGTGGATAACACAGCGAATCGCAATTACCTCCGGTATAATTATTTTAAGATGGCTTATAAACCCACGATATCGCCCGACCATGGCAGGAACTCTATCTATTGTCGCCGAAATAGATTTTTCTTTAAAAAAATCACTCAAAACAGTAAATATTGATTCAGCTTTAGTGTCCGTCTTCAAAGTTTTCGCGAATAGCAGCTCTTCATGAATTTGTTCGCCCATAACAAATCGAACATATGCCAATAATAATGCTTCATTGCCAGGTAAAGTTGACTCGTCCAGTTGAATAGAAAAATGAGTTGTTCGTAGATAATCACAAAAGAAACTTTCAACATCTGAGCTCATTTCATCAATACGTCTTTGTACAGCGTTGTTACTTCAAGGAATTCTTTTGAGTATGTCAAATGTAGATTTGTACAGAACAGTTTTCAAAATCTCTTCAACAGCAGGTAAAATTAACTGTTCTCCAATGGTGTGCGGTTTTTCAGATTTTGCTATTAGTAATGAGATACTGTAAGATGCCCGCAAGCCACCATCGTTGTTTTCAGACGTTGAAGAGAATATACTGTGCACGGTGGGTCTCTTTTTATATTTTTCCTTTAATATTTGGAAAAATTTCAAATCTTTACCTATTTTATCAGAATGATACCTTCTTAGATGATCTTCCAGCTTTGATGGTTTCATATAGTCATTGCTCAAAACTTTGTTGCATATAAGGCATGTGGGCAATCATTTGTCTGCCTTTGATGGAAGAAAACCAAATTTTAAATATTCAACACGGTACCGACGACACTTCTTAGATTCGGCCATGTTCTGTATCAATTACCCACTTGTAAATAAATAAAAAAAAACTTTGTTATAGTAATCTTAAGGCGATTCGAACTTAACAGGATATGGCTATTTTAACATAATATGATTAATTAATTATTATAAATATTATGAAATAAACAAAGTTCCGGCTACAAATTGTTTCTAATTATTAAAATTAATAAATCGCTATGATTTATAATAGAGTTTTATGAAAACGGTTGAACTTATTTTAATGTGATATAAAATTATTATTTTATTTATTATATTTTAATATATATTTTTTTAATTCTATAGAAACTTTTAAACAATATTTTGATATCAAAACTCTGCCTGCCTAAACATTATCTGCCTATATTGATAAGAGAAGTCTTCATTTCAGTTCTTTACTATAGAAACCAAATTAATTTTCATGCACCCCCGCTTACGATTGTGGACCTCCATTTGTTATACTTTGGGAAATACTGCTCTAAGCGGATGATTGTTTCTTTTTTTAATAATACTGGACTTGTGGCTACTGTTGCTTTGAAGAATTGTCACACCGTGAATAGTGATTGGTACAGGACCATTTATTTGCCAGAAGTTATTAACGGACTCTATAAAAATAACCGTAAACGTCGTATCAGACAAATAATTTTTTAAAGTATAATAACGGAGAACTTGTGAGCAATCCTGCCATGAGTTACGACCTGGCATCTTATGCCGTTTTTCATTCGCAAAAATTAAGTACCAATTGCATGGTCAACGATTTTCATCACCAGAAGAGGCTGTCAAAAAGTAAGAAAAAACATGTTTTCGAGGTTACCAGGGAGGAGTGGCATAAATTATTTCAAAATTGGTTTATTCGTGTGAAAAAATGCATTTATGCTAACGGAGATCATTTTGAGAAACTAAAAATTCATTTTTTTGTTGTCATAGTAATATTTTTCCCATTATTTCTCAGTAAGCACTAAGTATTATCTTAACACCGTAATTTTTTTCCTGGAAATACACGGTCAAAGTGCATAGCATTCGCATTGAAAACAAAATTTATAGAGCTATAAAGATATTAGAGGTAGCGTTTAATTTGGCATATTAGTATTTATATTAATCCCATTTTATATTAAATATCTTTAGGTAAGCGTTTTAATGTATAAAGAAGACTTACGGATAGGCTTACCAAATTTCTCTGGCCCTTGGGTCAATTTAAGGAACCAACACTTTTATTTGTTATACACTGTATTTTATTTCTTTACTACTCTTTGTATTAAAACTCAATTCTGGTAAAACATACAATAAGTT
Source organism: Eumeta japonica (assembly GCA_005406025.1). Taxonomy (NCBI): domain Eukaryota; kingdom Metazoa; phylum Arthropoda; class Insecta; order Lepidoptera; family Psychidae; genus Eumeta; species Eumeta japonica. Next base: position 76,264 of record BGZK01001567.1, read on the forward strand.
ATATCTAAAATGCAAAACGAAAACAGTTCGCGTCAATCTCGGTGTCATGTGTCATCTTGACCGTCGCCCTTTTTCTTTATAACGGCGTCGCGACACACGTCTCCTTGAGTCCGGATACGCCACAATATTCAATGGACTTGGTAAAAAAAAAGCTGATATGTTATATTTGCTTCCATCTACAGAAATCAAATATTTTTTGTTACTAATAGAGGTTGGTACTTTACCCGTATGAAATAATTTATTCATTTTTGGTAGACCTAATGATAAATTTAAATTTTACTAAGGTGGATAAGATTATAAAACTCCGGGTAAGAATAATATACATTTTACCTTTCGTTTTTCGCCTTTTTCAATTCTAATCAGTTGAGTGTCCACTTTAATTGAAGTAAAAAGATTATACGTCACATTATTTATGGAAGACGGCACACTACTTATGCTTTAAAAATTATTGATGCTTAGTCCAAAATGAAACTAAATTTATCGTCAAATCAACACTTTATTTATCTTCTTTACTTGTGTTTAAAAGTAAGTAATATCCATCCTACAATTAATAAACACGGTTCTGAAGAAATGTGTATTTATTTCTTTTTGAAAATATAAAAAATATCGGAAAATTAAAAAATGGTTAAGTAACTTTTAATAGTATTATTTTTAAAGTAACTTAATGATTATTTTACTATTATATTGTTCTTCTACATTTTACGCAAAGCTGTACCGTACCATATAGGTACAGAGTTTATTTTGCGTTTTCAGTTTTAATTAAATATTAGACCATTAAATTCTGATTTCAGTTGCGTCTATGATCTTGATTGCGTTTTCTTTGCTTTCACAACTATTCATCTTTTCATTATAAGCATCTCATTCACGTTTAGATATTTAGAAGTTACTTATATTTGAATTGCATATGAAAATGTGTACATATTTGATTTAATGATTTAAATCCCGATGCATATAACGAAAGGTAAATAAGCAATTTCAAACTGTAAACATTTCGAGCCTAATACATGATCAGCAGTTTTATTTTAGACTTGAGTAATGAAAGATAACATTAGAATTACAATAATCTAAAAAAAGAATTCTAAAATAATTACAGTTATGAAAAATATAAAATAATTAATATTAATTCACCTATTTATATTTGCATTTGTTATCTAAATTCTGATTCATTTGCACATACAATAAACAACTTTCACCGTGATTCACTTCAAATTGAATGAAGCTGACTGAACAAGTAACATTTTAAATCAGTAAAATTTAATAGATTAAATTAATGTTTCTTATTATAAGGGTTGACTTTAAAAACTTGTGCGTAATAATATAAAAATTTCTATATATATATTTGTATATTTATGTATGCTTCTGAGTGTAATCTTAAACTAGTAGATATATTTAAGTTATAAGGCAGTATCAAGTGGCGTACATTTACGCTGACTTGACCTTACGTATTAAAATGCAACCAATAGCAGATTTTTGATTTTACACTCGTTAATAATTATATTCTGTTGGTGAAGATATATTTCTAAACATATTAAATATATGTGAGTAGGTTTCTCTTTATGCACAGAAGGAAATTTTTTTATGGAAAAGACGAAAAAGAAAGTTGGCTTGTGCGTCATCGCCCGAGGACCGCTTTGGCCGCTTTATTCGTATACACTGTAAGTTGTGAAAAGCCTTGCAATTGAAGTTTATTTGCACCTATTACTAAAAACGTAATTCGCCTGTTAAGGTTATTAAACGTCTGTTAAGGTTATTGACGCTAACATAATAGGTAAAATTAATAAATATTTGGGCAAACTATAATTAATTTTTAGTTTGCTTAGTATCATTTAAGTAAAGCACATAAAGACAATGTTAAATAGTACATTACCTAATACATAAACCGCAAAAGCAGTTCGATTTTGTGGATATTTTTCGATCCAAAGGCAACATTAAACCTTCTGTTATCTAGCCCTAGTCAGCTTATGACATAATCACTTTTTCATAAGTGAAAAGCAAAGCACAATTTATGGTGCTCTTAGCTTTTATAAACACGCATTAACTAATCACGCTGACCGATGTGTGAGTCGAGATCAGACCATCGAAACAGATAACACAAAGTCAAATACGAATACCGGGGTCAACGAATTGTAGCTAAATATCATAAGAGTAATGATATAATATGGTGACAAACTAACAGCTGCGAAACGGTTGAGGCCCTTATGCGCGCGTCTCCCCCACTCTTGTGTCGCTGATTATGTCGTCCAGAATGTAATATAGTGTCTAACGCCACACCTAAGTGGTCATAATTTTATTGACAATGGTACAAAAACAGTATCAATATTTGAAGAATTTAAGAAGCTTTTAATGATATGACATAATGCAATTGATCGGTGGGTCCAAAACTTGCAATCTTTTTCATAAACTACGTTGGCTAATATTATAAAACGTTGTTGTGAAAATTGAACATAAGTTGTTCCTTCCTGAGTTTTAAATATATGTATATGAAAAAAAATGTTAATAAATAAAAATAAATGAAGTGAAAAGTATACGTTGTTATACGCTTAGCAGCCTCAAACATACACCGGGCCAGCATGTCGGTATTAATAGCCAAGCTTATTTCAATTCACAACAATTTGTATTACAGATTTTAAATAGCGTGATTACTACAAGTTTAATTCATAAACAACTTAGATAATAAATATAAGCTTGGCTGCGTTTATTCATTCTATAGTTCTGTCATTATTATTTACTGGGTATATCATTATCCATACAAGAAGTTTGTCAAAAGATGTTGTTTCGACATATAATTGATTTACTCTAGTCACAACTAAAGGAAGTATATTTATTTTCCATTTGGTTCTCCAACAAAAATTAAAAGTGTTTGGTATTTTTTATATAATTTCTAATTAGAGCATATAAAAACTTATTTCCAGTAATTAAATTTATGAAAATGTAAAAGAAAGATGTAACTTAAGGTGAAATGTACATATCCTACGACCGAAAGTTATGGCATTACAGACCTACCAAATCTTGATTCAAACAAAATTGTGAAAAAACATATCGGCCGTCTGTAATAGAATTATAACTCTGTACGTAGTAGTGTTGCCTGTTGACCGCAGTATGGCAGTGCGCGCGCAGAGTTCGTTAAACATATATACGCCGGAGAGTCGATTAATGAGCATGCACTAGTGATTAGATTTTACACAACAGTTTTGTTCTAAGTGTTATCTTTTAATTTCTTTTTATTAATTTTCATACAGAAATTTCTTTTAGGTAAGTATTTATTTATTTTTGAATATAGTTTGTCGGATTGCTTATTTTTAAGTATAATTAATGAAATTTTTGTTAGTTTCAATTTGATTTTTTTCATTTTCATTTTATTTTGTGTGATACACAGGATTGATATTCAGTCTTCACCTACTATATCTTAAATTCAAGATAGACGCATTTTCTTACGATTCAGGTAATAAAGTTTCATTTTTTAACCAATTTAAATTAAATTACATGAGGAAATTTCGTTAATACTAAAAACAAAATTAGAACGTAAAATATAAAAATAGGTATAAGAAATATTGGTTTCAATTTTTTTTCAATTACTTTGTACAACTGGAACACGTATTTCGTTGTCTGTTTGCAAGCATGCCAACTAGTTCGATTTAAATAGCAACACAATAAACATTTATAAGTATCGCATGCCATATATTCGGTCATACCATTTTTTAATAAATCATAATATTATTAATGTTTTTTATACATATTTATACATCGAATCCTAATACATACTGCCCGTGTGGCAAAGATTATAACATTGTTTGTCTAACGTTTTGAATATGGACAAGTCAAAGATTGTTTTGTTTTTAAATATTCTAGTTGTTAGCCTTAGGTAGGCGTACATTGAAATTTAGCGATTAATTTTTTATAGTCAAAATATGCCCGCGGTTTCGCTCGCATGCACATAAAATGCTATCCTTCATTTTTATTACTGACGTTTTTAATATCCCGATCTCAACAAATCTCAATGTCCTTCTCGGTGATCCCTTAAACAATGATGCTTAGTGATAACAAATTATCGCTATTATTTGTACATTTTTTTTAAATAAAAGTTATTTTACATGCAATTCTGCACACAATCTACTTTTATGCAAAATTTGATTATAATTTGCCCATCCGTTAACATGTGATTGCGAGACGCATATCCAAACAAGCACATTTATAATATTACATACTATCTTTTGTGTGCGGCTCCTCTCGTGTAGACATTTTTTTTTTCATAGGATAAGGGTAAAATCCGTTCTTAGTGAGCGTCTTCGTCCCGAAAAGAGTAACTATGCCAAAGTTCAAGTCAACCGGACCTGTAGCTCTGGAGATCTCGTGATAACCAAAATACCACTGACTGATTGACTCAGTCAGTGGTTTTTTGCTCATGTATGTATGGATGTATCGCTTAAAATAATCTGCAAATGATTCCGTGACGAATTGTCAAAGTCCAATAGTAATACCTTTATTATACCGTGCAGATAGTTTTAAACTGGTGCTCAGAAAAATGTATATTCGTTTTCATCTTATGTGTGTATAGATATAGTCCTTAATTTATAATTACTTGAAATTACCTTCAAAATGAAATCATGGTCAACGCTAGACCAGTGAGTTTCGAAGAAACCGTATTTGATGGCCGACCATTAACAAATTTCCATAACGAGTTTTCATGGAAAAATTGATGGATGTCAGCGAAGCAAGAAAGATATACAACGATCGTGTACCATGTGGAAATCTGTAGTCTCTGCCTTACCCTTTTGCGAAATGAGCGTGAGTTCAGATTATACAATCCGTCTTCTTAGACCCATTTTTGTTAATTTTATGTGCTTATGCGAGGAAGTGATAGAGTCTTAACAAAAAAAATACCACAAATGATTCGCCCCACTTTTGTATGCTTGGAAAATTAATTCATACAAAATTGATATTCATTTCTTATGCAAAAATGATGTCACAATTACTAATCAACAAGATGACAATGAAGGCGCAGTGATGGGAACATTTTCGAATATCACAGAAAGTATAAATTTTTTGCTATCATATTTGCATACTCATGTCACAATGGATAAAAGCTTTAAGATCTTCGTAATTATTTAGCTCTAAAGACCGACGAAATTAGCCATTTTGGTAAATTTGGTAAAGACAACGCGATAGTTGGTACTATCCCATATTTACGAGACAGATTGCGTGTGTCACACAAGCCGTTGATGAGTCAGTGGCTTTAAAAGGTTTACGAAATAACCGGTCAAGTGCGAATAAGATATGGAAACCGAGATTGGCAAATAGTTTTATTCTTTGACAGGCTTCTAGAAATATAGAAAACGGTTGATTTAGTAGACCGACCTACAAACCTTCCGCATTGGGCGACGTATGAACCTAATCGCGAAAAGTGAACTTCTTATAGGATCGAAAGCGCTTACATTTCGTGAGAACTCGATTTTCGCAAATTGAAACAAAAAATAGCCTCCCGAATAATACATCTGATTTCGCTCCCAATATTAATCCAGTTTGAATTCTAATTCTTTAGCGTTTTATGGAATGAAAGAAATAAATCTATTTTTCTACTGACTTAAAATTTCTTCTTCGTATTTAGATTCTAATAGCTATTGCATATCAAATTTATATGTTTACAATATAACATCTATCTTTCTAAAAATAATCTGATTTGAAATTGGGTTGAAATAAAATAAAGACACATTAATACTTTTTAGAATCTATGATGCCCGTTCATTCTAAGTACACCTGTTAATTTTGTTACAACTATAGAAGTGAAATTGAATAAGCGCAAGATATTCAATTCCTAAACAGTTATTATTAAAAACATCGATCCATTCAAAGACCTCAAAGAAAGTGCTCTGAGTGAAGTTGTTGACTTAGAACTCCACTACAATTAGTCCAATTTCAATATAGCCCTTCAAATACTTACGGTACTCACGTAAGTAGCAATAACGCTACTTGTTAGGTATTCATTACTATTCTTTTACGTACATCCGGCACTTTGATATTTGCGATCGATTTATTGTTGTTCCAGAGGTCATAACACAACATGGCTAATAGTAAACCAATAATATTATGTTACTGGGGCATTTGAATAAAACCATCACGGTAACATAAAATGGTCAGATGATTAGAAATAATGTCAAAACAAGTTACTTATAACAATATCAATAACGTGTTATTATTAAGTAAATAATATCATTACATTAAATTGTTTAATTATTGCACGCCTCTCCAATAAAGCATTTAGTAAATAGCAGCGTTCGTAGGAAAAATTATTGAGACTTCCAAAAGATAAAGTAGTTTTAGTATGACAGACAGTAATAAAATATAAAACATATGTCATATAATTGGTATTAGTTACACCATTAATTAATTATAATTTTACTTCATTAGCATTCAAATTTACTCAGATCGTAAGCCAGGAAACTTTCTGTCAAGATGACCTTGACAAACTGTACGCGGGGAAATAGATAAATATTTGCGTATTCAAAATTAATGTTTTGAATAATCCCTTGCTTGCTCACGCTTTCCATGTATCGTATTTTTAGACCAATCAAATCAATTTTCCTTTTGCGTACAACCATCAATGTACAATTTGTAATCATACATTTCATAAGATAATTTTATGTACATTCTAGTTGTTGCCCGTAGTCCAGCCGTATTGACTAAAAGGGTTGTTTTATTACGATTACAGCATGAGGGTGTATTTCTGTTTCGTTCTTATAAATACCCAATGTTAAATCCAAGGCCTATGTTTCCTTTGGTTTCTTGTAGTACCGCTACAGCGCCGGTTCCGCGTCCCTGTACCGTATATTATAGATTTTGTGCGTACAATACCGCAAATATAACTGTAAATAAAGGATGAAAAATATACAAAGGACTCACCTAAGTATATGCACAAAACATTTATAGGCTTGCAAGCCCCCGCACACTTTTCTTTTGTTTTTTCCCTTATGATATTTTATTTCATTTTTATCAGATACGACCGACCATAGAGAAAAGACATATCCGTTCCACCTCTTTACTTATGGAGAGGATTGAAAAGGAAACATATAATATAAATACATATAGTAAAAAACAGAAATGTGTAACATAAAAATTTTAAACAACTATCTTTTATAGATGATTTCTTACAATGCGAAAATAATATATACCCGTCTTCAGGACACAATCTATCTCCTTGACAAATTTCATCAAAGTAGAGTAAGTGGTTTGACAAAAGATAAGAATAACTGGCATGCATTTCTCACTACCTTAAACCTTTGCCCACCTTAAAGCAAATCATTCCTTCTCTAATCTTTGTTAAACAAGTCCTTGTAAATTGGAACTTAGATTAATAGATCCTAGGCTGTAGATAATGGTCTACACAGTATCGTCGTCTACGCAGTAAATATAATAGCATATTTATCTCCTTGTAAAGATATATCATAGGGACGTATTAGAGACTGTTCTTCCTAGATAGAAAAGATTCTTAGATTTGTACTAGGTACAGTTTTGTTTGTTCTGTACAATTAATCTGTGTATAATAGTGTATAACATAAATATAAAGTGTTTACGAATAGCTTATAAAACACTTGACTAGTTTAAAAATAATAAAAAATTGTACAATATTAGGGAACGTATCCAAACTACGTAACCCGTTCATGGGGGGTAGTCATCAAAATACCGCGCATGGTCATAGGTCGGGGGCTTAAGGCTTCATTACGCAGTCAGAGAATTCTCGCGCTTTTTCGGAGATATATTCAAATTAAAGCGCGCAGCATTCCGGGGTTTTTTAAACTCACAAATAGTAACACTAACACAAATATGCCGAGACGCCAGCTGATTTAAAACTGATAGTTTTTATACTCATTCAGAAGTGGTGCGCTGATATGGTATTCTATTTGTAGTAAAACTTAAGTACATGTTGCAATATGTTTTTCCATAAGTTTTTTGTCCTTGATTAACTTTCTGTTAGCAAAAAAAAAATGATTTAATATCATATTTATAAATTACTATGTTAAAACTAGGGGAGGGGGTCTTAGTATATACTACGGTTGGTTACCGAAGGGCGGGGGGTTAAAAATATGGATCACGTAGTATGAATATATTCCCTTATTGTTTTGAGAAAATAAAGATTTTAAAAATGTGTTGAATACATTTTTTTATTGTTATAATCGTTTATTATTCGCATTATTTAAATAATTAGTTGAGATTATTTAGAATCATTTTGGCATTTCTCAATACAGAAACATAAAAAAAATATCAATAAATTCATTGCTTATTAAGTTACAATTTATTCAAAAAAGCAAATGTTCACTATCAATATATTTCTTTCTTTAACTAAAAGATATTTCAAAAACAACCATATAGTATTAGAAAATGTCAAAGAAAAATTTTAATCACCCATCATGTCCGGCTCGCAGTTGGCCGTTAACTCATTTCATATTCATCTCTACGAAACATGACTGAAAATGTTACATGCCATACATCCTTACACATGATTTCAATAATACATATACTAAAATAATCGTGAAAGACTCGGAAAATATGTTATTGAAGATCAGTTTCAAATGCTGACAATAAAAATATTCGTTTGCGACACACAATTCAGTAGAAATCCAAAAAAAGACCATATTTGTATAGATTTCTACTGCTAAAAACTCTCAAAAAGAAAGCAAATGCCAATTAACGATTTTAGTGACACACTTTAGATTTCGTTATTTTTATAAAAACACATAATTATCAAAAGTCGTTTATCATTTTATTGCTTTCATAACAATATTTTATTTTTGCCTCTAAAAGCGTATTTGTTATAATAGTAGAGAAGTCAGCAGTTGAAGGAAGGAAAAAAAGTATAATCCAATTAAAGAAAAGGACAAAATTGACAAGAGACAATCCAACTCAACACCTAAATCTGTAAACTGGAATATAAGCGAGAAGTGTTCAATATAAAAAAAGCCAAATGCTAAAACTGAGACACGACTGCGATGATATGTCTTCACCTTTACCAGCGACTCCAAAAACGACTACTTTTTTCTGCGTATAGGTTTTTGAGGGCGGTTCTTACTTATTTGTAATTTATTTTATTCGTACTGTGATTGAAATCACGTCTGCGGAATACGATTTTAAAAGTTTTACTTTGTTTTCTTATAACTCTCAGTTATCCATTCAATATATATGTATAGATGGGTACTTATGAATTTCGAATTTATGCTTGACATGTCAAATTTTGTTACAGGTTTATTCTGTTGCAAAACCTTTATTAGGTTTCCGAAACAAAATATTTTGTTGCACGCCGCACTTCGTTCTCGCACCTTGTCCATCATGGTTGAAGTCAGTAAGCATTTGTTTGAAGAAACATGCAAGAACGTGGATTGTTATGTCATGATGCACCCGTGGCACACCAGTTGCTTGAAAGCTGGAATAATTTCCTACATAAATGCTTTCATCGGGAGTTGCAAATTTTATTCTGTCGTTTACGTTGTGAGTCTATAAATTTTTAATATTATCTATTGTTATATTCAATTAGGATTCATTGGAATTTTTGGGACACCTATCTACCAAAAGACGCTAATTGTTGTTCTACCACATTAAATGGATTTCTACAAATATTTATTTCGGGCAATCGAGTTAAACATAAGCACTTGCTACAAACTGTGACGTGTTTCATCTGCACTACATTTCAATATTATCGGCTCAATTAAATACTTCACAAAGTATTTAATTGTGTCAGCCTCGTTAAGTAGATATAAATTAAGCAGATTTAGTGATATATTTAGAAAGATCTTACAATAAAACCAAAATAGCTTATTCTAAGATACTTTTTGCAACATTCATGACAAAAGACAAGGGAGCCCGTTTCTCAATACAAAAAGCAAGCTAGAAGAGACGAATGAATTACGATCTAAACATCTGGCTATGGATACCAAGAATTACAAAAAATGGCTTAGCACCCCATGTCGTTGTATGATGTTAAGTTATTGACGTTTCTCTAAATGTTAATTGGCTCTTAATTCGTTGAGTTGGAAAAATTGACCTTAAGATTTTACTTTCCATTTTAAATCATCAAAGCTGTAATTTTATTTGGACTGTATAAATTATTAGTCTTTGATACAATTCGGTTTTGAGTGATACAAATTATTGTTAACTATAATATAGGTGAACACATAATAATTTCATTTAAGTAATTAACATTAATATGGTTTTTTGTTTCGTTTTGTTAAAATGATATTCCACTACTAATATATTATTTTAATTAAATAACTCATGGTTTTATTAAGCTTTGTAAGTTTGTTCTAATCGATGATGAATAAACAAGCTTTTGAACATTCTAATAGATGTTAGGTGTACAAATAATAGTTTTGACAATAGTCAAAACTGTTATTTATTTATATTTACGATAGCTCTAACCCAAATAAGAAATTATTTAAGTGCATACAAACTGTTAATAAATAATTACAGGTTCAAATTTTGATGAGAGGCAAAAAAATGTTCTCCAAAAAGGAGTGGATGAAGATGGGCGAATACTACGTGCGCTCCGGCCTGTTGGGGGCCCTGATTTGTGGCAGCGCGTGCTCCCTGGGCTGTGCTTTGAGGTAAGGTACGTGACGTCCGCAACCGATATGGCACAAACGCTGTACGCTCGTTCATTGTGAAAATAAAATTTTAATACAATAACACTGAAAAATATGAAAAATAACATTTGATAGCTTTTGCTCATAAAGTTTAAAATCGTTTGTCTTGTGTCAGTGGGTACTGGGTTAGGATCCTGTCCACATGCAAATCGACCGATGACTTTATTTTTCACTTATGTCAAATTTAACAACACTCTGCTTGCCTTGGAAATTTATTAAGCTGCCGATTTCAGATATTGTCACTAATAATCACTAAATTAACAATAACGATTTATTAAAATGCATATCTTTGGTAGTAGATTGCGTTTTAGTTTGTGTGGATTATCATTCGTTTGTTTAGTGCGTTATGGTTTTTAAAATTGTACGTCGGCATTAAAATAAATTTAAGTCGAGATAAAATTTGCGTCATAACTTTTGCGATTTTCTCTGTTAACAAGAAAGATGCTAGAGACTTCAATTGGCATTTGGTGATAAAGTATCATCTCGTTTTATAATTTCTGGTTACTGAACCAGGAATTAAGCAAGTGGAATTCAGACGTGGATACGATCACCTCTTTAACTAATGTTATGGTCGATCGGCGACTGGTGAGTAAGGGTAATATTATAACTGTAAACTGATGAAAAAATTGCTGATTAGGAAATTCATGCTCTATAAGGTATTGGTACAAGAGATTGCAAAAAAGTTTGCACATATGAAGGTTCGCTAGCTTTGTGCTCTACGGTTAGTGAATGATTCCAAAATACCATTAAAGTCGTCCGTCCCTAAAAAAAGTTGGGCCAACTGTTTTAACGATGGCTCCAAATATGCAGAAGAGTGTAAGTAGGTGGGGGCATGTGCTTTGAAAGACAACACATCTTAACATATCTTGTGATGACGTTATTGAGAATCCAGAAATGTTCAGTATTAATTGCCAATTTAGTAGGTATTTATTATTGCTGCATATTTATATAAACTAGTGACATTTATATCTATTATAGTAGATGCATGATTTTCCAAAATCAATTGAAAACTAACTAAATTGAATAATGAAGATTTAAACATAACTAAGGAATTATATAATTCTTTGCGTCGTAAATTGATAATGTACTTGCTGTTTTTTTAAGCAAATAAATTCACTTATTATTGCTTATTTCAGAGCACTTTTGGGGGGAAAATTTGGATACTACTCTTACATAATGATCCCAAATACTCTGAACGGAGTTTTCATTTACCTAGAGCCGCCCTCGCGACGAGGATTGGTAATCAACCTTTTTTGTAATCTGGTGAGTCCTTTTTATACTGCAATTTACACAAATAAATAAAAGTATAGTGTCTATATTGCTTTGGGATTTATGAAAATAATTATGGTATATAGTTATAAAAAAAAACTTGTAATTCATACCTACAGTTTAACATATATATACACACAATATATATATTTGTATATATATATGTTAAAGTATATACTCACACACACATACATACATACATATAAATCTGTGCGACTAAAAACAAAATAGAAGGAATCCTAAAAAAGTGCCATAGCGATAATTATCCCAGTTCATTGTACGAGTGCCAAAAACGATCAAAAATTGATAGGCTCTCTCTATGATATCGCTCCGAGGTGTTTAAGTAAGTTCAGTTGTTTGCAAAATTAATAATTCATTAGAGTAGTTAGAGTGAATTTGCATTCAAGCATTAATAACTGTCAATTTTTTGTCTGTCTGTCCTATTGTCTAGAAGTTACTTTAGAGGATGCTTCGAGTCAAGTGAATAATTTATGATAAAATAAACAGCGGTTACAGAGAGTTTTTCTGTTTTCTATAGGATCTAAAGATAAATGTAAATAAGCTTTAAGAAAAAGCAGAGTATTGTTTTAAATATTATTGTTTTCACGACTCGTTACATCTCGTCAGACGTCAAACTTTTGTGTGGCGTCAAAACGCATTGTTGAATTTTATTTTTTATGTACTATTTGATAGGACATTTAATTCCACCAGATGGGTGGTAGACCGCTTTGTGATTTTTGCAGATAAGCAAATGCAGCAATCAATTAATGTGGCAACTTTGACATCAGTTTATTTTAAATGCTTCTATAGCACAATGTAACGTAATAAACGTACTTGAATTTGAATTGTACCTAATCATCTATTTCGTGATATATTATTATTACTCATCGGAACTATGTATTTACAGGTTTCACTAAATAGAATAAAAATAAATAGTCACATTAAAGCTACTTTATTAAAGTCAGTTACAAAACTATTTTTTATTATTAAGCAATTGTGTCTACTCCAAATCAAATATTATCTTTAGGTATTTAAATATACATTATCCACATCAAGTATAACGAAGATGAGACAATAAAAAATAAACGTATTGGTACATATTTGAAATCAGAATTCTGAATTTATTTTCGTGCATACATCACTTATTGTATGCCTTTCAATTCCAATGCAATAATAAACATTATCTTAATGTATAGAGTATTAATATCAAAAATAGTATTCTGAAAGTATTATACGAAATGTAACCACATTAAATTTATTTAATTGTACAATTTTGTTAAGGTGATCGAGTACTGGATTAGGACTTTGCAAAGGGCAGGTTACCTGACAATGACTACCTCAAAGCAAACACTGCTTTTCATGTTGGGTAGCGCTGCACTCTTCTACCTTATGAGACTAGAAGGAGACAGAAAGAAAAGGACTCCATTTTTCTGGTGATGAAATTTCATTCACAATCATATTGAAAGAGACAATATGTGTAAACAAAAAATATTATTTATTTTAACTCTCAAGGTTAAAGTTAATTCCATTATATTTTTCATAATCAGATCTACATAATAGAAGAAAACTAAACACATCTGAAATTAATCTGGTTTATATAAATACATATGAACTGGAGTTTACAAATTAAACTTTTACTTTACAGGTTTTTCACGCCTGAACGAGTTAGGCGGAAAGGCGATGATTCCGAAAACGTATGCCCGCACGACGGACCGTGCTGGTCGCATGTGTTGAAGGTATTTATACGATTTATAGGTACTTAGTACTTATACGTAAGTAAAAAAAACTAAATTACCCGTTCATCCACTCATCGCGAGGTACTACAACACGAAGTTGTACGTCCACATAACGGAGGTCACATAGTGTTGTTCTTTTTTCCATTTTCATTTATTTTTGTCACAACATCCGCGACAGCTCTTTTATTATTTTCTCAGATCATCATTGTCATTCAATCTTTAATTCCATTTTTCAGTTTTTAAATAACCAAAAGTTTTTGTTTTATTTATCTTTTTCAATAGTATTGTAACATTTTCATCTTTTTCTTTTCTTTTTAGTTTTCTTTTCCTAATTTTTCCTTTTTATGCTTATTTTCTTTATTTTCTCTATTTAATTTATTTTTGTTACATTTTTTGTCATATACATTACTTAATCTAGTTATCTATTTATATTTCTATATTAAACCTTATTTTAAATATATTATCATGAAATACAATAATTTTGTTATTTTCATACATTTTACGTAATGCCCTACTTGGTTGCCATGGCGGAAAAGGATGCTGGGTAGCTTTCATTGAAACAGCTAGTAACTGTATGAATTGCGTGTAATATTGTTAATAGATTTATCCTTACATATTATCCCGTGAACAATAGATTCATAAAATCCACCAATCGAAAATCCATAATTTTAAGAAATCGAAACGATCGTTTTTTTATTGTTTTGATTGTGTTCAATTGTTTTCGCGCCGGCAGCCAACGCCAGGCGCATCGCAAGGCGCATACGCACGTCATAGTTTAAGTATCCCCGCTGTCGTTATGCTTCGTTATACGGCCGGCAATAGGGATGTGGAAATAGATAAAATATATCGATATATATCGTATCGTTACTTAACAAATGTATCAATGTATATTTTCAAAAAATATCGATGTTCCGATATATCGATATTTTTTTGCTCAAGAGAAGGTTACCTATATATTAAGCACTGTTAAAAATTAAACAACAAAAGATGAAAATACATATCTGACATATTTACTATTTTTTTTATTCAAAAATCGTACATTTATACAGGTTGTAACTAAAGGTTCGAATAATGATTTGGAGGGGGCTCATTGTACCCATCAATACGAACAACTTTTACTATGGGGATACATTTGAAATCTCTAAAAAAAATCAGTCGTTTCATACATTTTAGACGAGTAGCCCAGCACTTTTGTATGAAACAGTTGATTTTTTTTTCGCGATTTCAAATGTGTCCTCATAGTAAAAGTTGTTCGTATTCATGAGTACAATCACTCCCTAAAATATTATTCGAACCCTTTGTAACATCCTGTATTGACTTAAAATTAACTATCACTGAAACCAGTATTTGTGTTATATAGACGTCAGCAGCACTCTTTCTTTAATATGCTCACCTGTCAATCTGCTCCTATTATCCGGCACTGTTAAATTAACAACCAAAGCGACTCTTTCGGATGATACCGAGGAAGCTTGACAGATTAAATATTCCAGAACGATTTCCGAAAGAATCAGCGTGAAATGTCGGCAATTCACCCAAAACTTTATTGGATCTGACTTCCTCTCAAGAAGTGGTTGGTCCAGATACTGCTTAAGGTCATGGACAGATCCAGAGCTTGGGACCTCTTGCATAGCTGTACTCGGATTTAAAAGTTTTTCATGTCTGCACCAGATAGATGACTCATTTGCTTATTCTGATGCTGCTGGGTGAAACTTTACATGTGGAAAACGTTGTCCTCTACGCCTATACTCTGAGCGTAATATCGTTGCTTTTGATATAGCATTTGACACGACAATTGGAAAATGAAAGTGGATACGCTTGAACCGAGAGTCCAAAATTGTATAATTATAGAGATTACTACGCATATCCGTGTCATCATAGTTGGTTTTTCAGGTTGGCTCCACTGCACAGACTACAGACGGGTCATAGACTATAGATAAATTTTTATTTGTCATCGAGGCGAAAAAATATTTATATATCGTTTTCGATATCCGAAAATAAATATCGAAAATCAATATATCGAAAAAACGAAAATCGACGATATATATCGATTATATTCCGAAAAAATATCAATATTTTGATCCCGATTCGATTTTTTATCCAACCCTAGCCGACGGGCGTCACGGCGGGCGGTTGCGTCTTGACATCGGAGCGGCACGCAAAGAATGCTGTGGCGAGGCGATGACGTGTGCGTTGCGGCGTTCGATCGTATTGCTCGCAATTTCCACGGACATGCCGTAGTTTTTTTCAGAACTGTCTTCAATGTTTCGCACATATGTTGTAGGTCGCCACAGCTGCCTTATTTACAAATACAGTTTTTTACAATTTTTATCAGCCTTCATTTCATCATACATTGTTCTTTCCAACTGAGTTATAAATATATAAACCTGCCATGCTATGTAGGGCAGCACTGTCTCATTTAGGCACTGGCCACAACGTGTTAACCGTATATCATTATCACACTAGTTACATTAAAAATAGACATGTCATCTTATTACTTAACATGAAAAATTGCTCAGCGATGGCAAACGGGCAAATAAACATGAGAGCATCACGATCCTTAGATAGACAGCACTGGTTATCGCCGCTCATGGATGTCGGCAACCCCTAGAAGTCATCATTTGCCGACCTCTTTGAAAGGAATGTGACATCTACAGAAGGAGGAAGTGATCTGATGAAAGGGAAAATAGATTATCCGCAGAGAGTGGATTTATGTGGACAATGAAAATCTCACTCACTAGACGAAATGCAACAGCGAAAGTTGGTACTCCACGTCTCTATTCTACGAGGGTTTAGTATCTTGCCAGTCGAGCCGGCCAATTTTCGTGGTGAAGCCGAGTTGGCTACAGTTGGGCTCTACCACATGTTTCACACTTGCATTTAAGCACTTATGTTCCTCAATAGTATGTTGCAAATTCCACAATAAAGAGTGTTACTCAGTAATTTAGGCTGCTCGAATTCCCATCATTTCTTGTGGCCTGTTTGCTAATAAAAAAAACCAAGAGCTTGCCGAATCCATTTGTAGTTTGTGTAATTAATTTATTTGTTCACTTGATTTACTTTTTCCACTTATCAGGCTTATATCTTAATTTGATTTCTATAATCATAGTCATATTGAAAAGAGCATCAGTCAACACTCTGAATATCAAAATATTAGTATGATGAATGATGCTATTTTGTGAAGAAAACTGATGGAGAGGAGTTCGAGGTCAAACACAGATTAGATTAGATTTGAAGACAGAGACCATGGACGGCCATGTACGGCGAAAGTTTCATAAATTTATGTTACAGGGATTCCTGAAACTGTTCGGCGCAGGTTTCGCGATCACCTTCGCCAGAACAGTGCTCCCGAACATCCGCAGCCCGGCGAGGGCGCTGGCGTCGCTGCGCCCGAGGCACTTGCGCATGGCCATGTTTTTCGGCAGTTATATCAGTATTTACCGAGTACGATTTAATTTCATGATTCCTAACAAGTCGTATTGAAAATTTTATACCATTTTAAAATATTTATTGTTATGTAGATGTTGTGAAGCAAGTGTATGATAATGTAAGTAATGACCTGCATGTTCATTATGTAACAGGCGTGGTATAGGACACTACGGCGATCAGTCATACAACTGAAATGATGATTGTTTTTGCTTAAATAGTGGATTATATATTTGCGCAATTGCATAAAACTGATAATTATAGATTATCAGTATATTTGATGTTATTAAAAACAGAGAAATATTGTTGGTAACAAGCATTTTATCAAAAAATGTAAGTCTGTTATTGAAATAAAGATCACCAGAAAGTGAGTGTTCACTGCTGCCCATACGAACTCACGACGCCAGAATAGGATATAAGATGAAAGGGCGACTGATTTGATAAAGGAGGGAGTAGATTATATGTTAAACATATAAAACGTGCGATATCAAACACTAACATAGTTTATTTGGCGTGAGGGTGATTACTTTCGACGATGGATTTGCATGCTGTACAGGAAGCATCACGAGCTATTGGTACATACATACACTACTTATACAATATATTCCGCAACCAGTCGATTTTACGCAAATGTTTATACGCAGACGGGTCGCATACCTGCCTCTTTAAAGATTAACTTGACGGTACTGAGCAGTCTGGTCATTCCACACATCAGTATTCGTACAATCTTGAGCTATATAACTATCGTCACCAGTGCGGTGAGAATATCAGCGACGCACAAAGCGAATAGATTCAAATCGATTTGACATTCGAACCTGGTAGCTTCTAGTTTGAAGTAGGGCTTCCAATCCCGCAATACCGAGATCTCGGTATTCCAGGATCCCGCATCATTTTTTAGTCCCGCTGCTGCGGGATTGCGTGTGCGGGATCCCGCTCGATTTGCGGGACTGTAAAGAAACATGCGCACGACCGCGAACGGTCGGCTACTGACTGCTAGCGCGGCACGGCTCGGCGTGTCGCTGCCGTACGTCTCAATGCGGGCGAGTGTCATTTGTCTATGCTTCTTACAACTGCAAACATATATTCTCTTTCATTTGACGGCGCGAAAAATTGATAAATACTTAAATTATTACTTTTCAGTATATTATTAAAGTGTATTGGTGCAGTTATACTATAATTAAAATTAAAATGTCCAGTATAGTGAAATATAGTTCTTTTGCGAGTAATTCGTTTGTTTGGGAACATTTTCTTAAATCTGAAGATGGATTATCTGCAAAATGTAAACGTTGCAAGACTGTTATCAAAACCACTGCTAGGTCCACGAAAGGATTACACGTGCATTTAAAAGCCAAGCATCAAATAGAGGACTTAAACAAAAGTACCCGAAAATGCTGTATCGTCATCAAGTGTGAGTACAAACTTGTCCATGTTATCTCCAGAATTACCGTCGCCTTCAAAGAGGACGAAAATTACCCATCATTTTCCAATCCAAAACAGTGAAAATTCAATGGAAGAAAGGGTTGCACGTATGACTGCAAAGGACGGATTACCTTTGAGTGTTTTCGTCACCTCAGAAGATTTACAAGAATTGTTTAAAGCTAAAGGCTTCCTTCTGCTACGATCGTCAACAACTATTCGAATGATGGTTATGAATTACGGTATGACTCTTCGTATGAAAGTTGTCAATGAATTGTTGCAATTGAAAGAAACTGGCCACCGTTTCTCGCTTACTTTTGACGAGTGGACATCTTCAAGTAACAGGCGGTATCTAAACATCAACGCACATACCTACGCAAATGATCGTGCTTTGTTTGGGAATTTAGGACTTACTCGTATTTTTGGAAGTATGCCAGCAACCGTTTGCTGAGACTTTAAGAAAGAAATTAAAGAAATTTGAAATTGACTTAGATGAAGATATTGTAGCAATTACCACTGATGGAGCGTCAGTTATGGTTAAAACCGGTAGTTTGGTCCCTGCATTTCAACAACTGTGTTACGCTCATAGTTTGCAACTAGGAATATTAGACGTACTTTATAAAAAAAATGAGTCTATTCGACAAGAACCAATTGATGATGATATACTTGACAATTCTGAGGCTGAATCAAATGACAACGACGGCAGGCCAAATATAAGTGAAAATAGTGGATTTACGGTTGAAGTTGTGTCTTTGCAACAGAAGGAGAATTAATACCTGATTTTAAAGATATTATCAATAAGGTTCGAAAAATTGTACGTATGTTTAAATGTTCACCCACTAAAATGACGTGCTTCAAAAATACGTCAAGAACGAATTTGACGGAAAATTGAGTAAGATGGAGATTGTAAGACAAGATGGAGTAGTTTAGCTGTCAACATTTCCAATTGAATGATAAAAATATGAAAGAAACTAAATAATTATTTATCATTCAGCTGAAACTGTTTTTCTATAGTAAATTTGATTGTATATATTTGATCTCAGTAATTGAAGTGTAATTTGATTGATTTCATTTAACGTTAATTAAAGTGAAATTACTTTGATTTAATTTGATTAATTTATTGTTTTATTTGCCTCACATAATATTTTTCATAATTATATGCGGGATCCCGCCAATACCGGGATCCCGGGGGATTTGAATTCCAACTCCCGCCAATACCGGGATCGAGCATGGGGTGCGGGATTGGAAGCCCTAGTTTGAAGTCAGTGCTATGGGCTACTTGGCCACCGACGGTTTCAAAGTAATCGTATAAATAAAATTAGTTGTTATCTAGTTGCCCAACAAAACTTGTCGTCGAAATTCAACCACAATTCATCTAATTAAATTCGAACGTTCTTTTATCGAAGAGAAATCCGTATAATGCAATATGTATAATGCAATATGTATATGTATATAGCAAATAATAATTTTAAATCTTTTTCACATTTGTCGCAAATGTGTACAATTACATAATTAGCGTGTGTTGTTTGTCTTAGGTCTTCGCAATATTTATAAAATTTAAAAATCAATGTTAGGAACAGTTGGAAAAAGAACACATGCTAATGACGTATTTGTTTGCGCTTACAACTAATGTAGAACGCTAAAGTAAAAATGTTATGTAAACCATACAATAAATTACAAATGATAAAAAGTACATTATGTATCTTATAATAATTGTAGATTGTAGTCGTAAGAACGTGACGTATGACGAAACTTTTTAATAAACGTTTCGACTCTACGTCGGAGGTGGAAAAGAATATTTCCAATTTTTTTATTGATAACTCTAAAACTCGTCAATAGCTTCTAAAAAAATAAAAAGAAAACCTATTGATAAACTGTGGAGATTTATGCTCTTTTATTTTATTTTAAATGCAATTATACAATAAATATGCTCATTACCTAATAAGTCATTTTGAACAGATGCCGGATTTGTGAAAAATTTATATTGAATTTCGTTAGCATCAATACCGATAAAACTATACACGACTTTCTCGTTTATATTAAAAAAGTGTTATTCCAAACATCCTTCCAACTTAATAAAATTTTGCTTTTCCAATTTTAGTGGGATGTAGAAAAAATGGTTCCGCCACTCGCCATTACACACCGTCTTTAATCATTGCACCTCTTGTTACTGGACGGCTAACGGTGTTGCGAATTAAGTTGACTTGTACTATTTAAAAATGCTACATTGCTATTTCCTAGGACATGTGCCGTAGTACATAAAGCCTTTTACAGAAAAGCACTTGCTCTGTTGGCAGACCGTGGTGTGCTTGCTTTGTCGGCGGCAGGGGGTTGACTCTCCGCTGCACGCTCTGCCTGCGGGGTACCTAGCCGGTCTGTCGTTATACTTTAGCCCAAGTTTAGGGATTTCTATCGCCGCGGTGACAGGAGCGTTTAAGGTAAGAGCTACTTACTTTAGTCGTATGTAAATAAGAGATCTTTTACGATAATAAACTATATGGTATGTATAAAAAACCTTTTTCCTTATGAATTGGCAATATTCGAAATTTTGGCAGATTAATGATATTTGACCTCTGTGTGTTATAGCTTTTATCGACGATCCTGTACGAGAAGAAAATGATAACAGAGAGGATACCCTTGCCAGAGATAACCTTCTGCATTTGCCAAGGGATACTGTGCCACGCGAGGTTTATGCACCCAGATGTGTGCCCCAAGTATATATTCAATCTCATATCGACCGTTAGCAACGGATGGTGTGTATTTTAGTATGTTGATTATAATTGGCTTCATATGATCCATACGCAAAATTTGACTTCAAGCCTTTAAATATATGTTTAAAGACCGTTGTTGTATCCTCATGAATGGATGTTCATAACTAATTTCCTTTTCCACTGCAAGCGCAACGATTGATAATGTACATCAACAGAAGTGCTATCAATAACCAGTTCTGATGAAATTCCATAGATAATATAATATCGTATAAATAAATAAAATTTTAATTACTCGTTCCAATCGTACCAATTTATCTTCCATTTTAATCAGATCGGCTATATTCAATACTAATAAACAAAAATTAAAAAAAAACCGACTTAAAAACCAAACCTATTCCAAAGCAAATTAATATGCACTAAAAAATATAAAAAAATAATTGCATATTCTTCTACAACATAATAATCAACTTACTTTTTCTACTCATCACTATATAGGTACGATCTATGTGTTTACCACGCAAGAAAGTAGGTAGGTGCCTACCCACTTCAAATTTAACTCAACACACACCTAGGAATAACAAACAAAGATCAAAATATTTTTAGAGTTCTCCTAAGTAAAATAAATTAAAAATATTATACTACTTAAAAGTCAATCAAATTATTACGATAATGTAATGTAGTTACAAATGTTGTTATTTTTGGTGTCGGTGTCAGTCAAGGAAATACTACAATATATCCAGCAATAGACACCGACTCTAAACATAACACAATAATTGCAACTGCATTATATTATCGTAATAATTTGATTGACTTTTAAGTAGTCTAATATTTTTCATTTCATTTTTCTTAGGAGAACTCTAAAATATATTTTGATCATTTCTTGTTATTCATAGGTATGTGTTGAGTTAAATTTTAAGTGGGTAGGTACCTAACTACCACCTTTTTGCGTAGTAAACACATAGATCGTACCTACATATTGATGAGTAGAAAAAGTAAGTTGATTATTAAGTTGTAGAAGAATACGTAATTACTTTTTTATACATTTTAGTGCATATTTATTTGTTTTGGAATAGGTTTTGTTTTGATTGAAGTCGGCATTTTTTTGTTAAAACTTTTGTTTATTTTTAGTGAATCTGAAGTACACTAACTAATTTGTCTGAATATGGGTAGAACTACTAAACGTGCTAATCATAATTTGCACGCTTACTGTAAGCCGTTAAGGCGTTCCATTGATGATCATATTCGACTACGACAATTGCTTGACCATAACAACCTTACGGTAGGTAACTCAGATATCCGGATAACCTATAAAAGATTCGTCCGAGTATTGTTAATTTGCTCCAAAGAATTACTTTGTCATGGATTCCATAGTTAATCAGAACCTAACCAAACTCTCATCAAACTACCTTTGATGTATATCTTTTCTAATAAAAAAAAATCATCGAAATCGCCTGTCCGCAGTCGAGTTCCGCTTGTTCCGCTGTCGCGATCGGTCGCCTTCGGTCCAGTCCCCTTGACCATCCGTTTAGTTTAGTGTGTTACTGTGTGTCGGTGTTCCTTCGAGCCGCGTTTCAAAGTGTCCGGCTCTGTGCGTATATGAGTGTTTGTGGTGTCGCGTAGTGTACATCGCGCGGCAACAGTAATCACGTTTGCGTTCGTCCCGGTGATACGAGTATGTTCCAATTTATCGCACCGTCTGCACGCCGAGCCCGCCCACGGTTTTTGCGCCTAAGAAGCGCTCCCGCAGGTTCGCACTCCAGATACAGATCCCTATTTTAGTTATTTCGCGTGTTCTACACGCATAAATGGTTTGCCATTGACTATGTGAGGGCGACCGCATGTTGACCAGCAGCAGTCTTCGAGGACGAACTTGCTCAGCGTCACGGTTAGCGGTCATACTCTGTTATTGATGGTCAATCTAATTCCAAATTTATTCGGTAATGTTACGTTATGTCTTCACCTACGGTTATAAGTCATTTTTGAATTTTTAAATTCAGTGATTTAAAGACCTAAAGCCCTCAACCGGAACCGTTAGGGTTATAACCGCCTTTTGCAGGTTTTTGCCATCCCCTTCACTACACTCTTTATAAGCGTCGTCTATTATTAAATCTATTACACATGGTAATAGGTAGGTTTATAGTTATTTTTGCCTCTTACCGGGGCAACACCGTCACCTATGACGTTATTATGTTGTGGTAACCCGGAAGGGTTTCATGACTTTCGCGTCGTTGGCACCTCTGACACCAATTTTTTTTTTTGCTAAGTCGTTTATTTGCCGCTTGTTCTTGATTGTTAGACCAAATTTAACATTCGTCCGATTTCCATTTTTTTATAAATAATTATCAAAATTTCGACCTTAACCCAGCTCTCAAGGTAATCAATTATTGTTTTTTTTTTATTATTTTGATGAATCTCAGTCAGTTATCTTCTATTCGAACAAAATCATGTTCGTTCTATCTATTTTCCTTTACTAACTAATTTTTTAATTCTCTAACACTATTACGTTGTAATTACTACTACTGCGCATGCGCGTAGGATTATATAGGATTACGCGGTTCATTTACATCAAGTAACAAGAACAATAATAATTTAATAAATATAACAATAGTCTCAACAAGAGACTATGATTCTGCAGGTAACCTGTTCTCAAGATTGGAGATGTGTGAAAAATAAATCACTGAACTTTACTACTTCAATAAAATCCCTTTAAAATCCCTTAGCTATTCCTAACGGAGTTGGAAAAAAAAAACAATTTACTCGGGACTCGGATATTTTAGGGACGATCAAAATTGTTCGTTCAAGAAATTTAAGTATTTTAATATATTTTTTGAGCAAAGAAAATTGCCTAAACAATCAAAAATTTTTCCTTTTTGTGTATGGTTGAAATTACCAAAAATATGACATTAATATTCATGAATCCCAAAACGCGCATTTGTGTACTAACATAAAAATTTTGTTTGAAATGTTTATAACACAAAATTACTGTTTAAAACAGTGACATTTTAGTAATTATCTTATTATAAAATTATTATTATTTACTTTACCAAAAATGATCAATGATTAATTAAATGCGGGAATATGGAGCAATCTGGTGAACGTTTTTTTTTTTTGTAATCGATTCAAAAAGAAAATGACGACGATTATTCAAGTTATTCATCGTCATGTAAATGCGCCTTTATTAAATATCTACGATGTAGATGTTATTAAATATTAGCATGTTCATTATCAGTTTGATTTCATTAAATATAATACTTTTTTAAAGCTGGTATTAAATTTTATGCTCAATTTTTAAATGCGTTTAGTGAAATTTGACAGACAATCAATTTCTATTGTAACCGATAATTATTTTTATATAGGCTTTAAATAAAAAATAAATTTGCTTGTTGTAAATAGGTTAGATTTTCTATATGCTTTTTAAAATAAACTATTAATTCGTAAATGAATTTTTACAGGTGGAAAAACTGAGCGTTAAAGCAAATTCTACGATTTTAATTAAATTTGGTTTAAAAAAAAAATATTCAACAAATATAATAGCTAGTTTTCTTAGAAAATAGCGTTACAAAGGAGTGCTATTCTGCATATAGTCCTGACCTGGCGCTTTGTGATTTTTTCGTTTGCAAAATTAAGAACCGATTACGCGGTCTACGACTATCATCACTAGGAGAGGCTGTCGAAAAGAATGAAAAACATTTTTTGAGGTCACCAGGGAGGGATGGCACAGATGCGTTCAAACTTATTCGTATGAAAAAAATGTATTTACGCTAATGGACAATATTTTGAGAAAAAATAAATTAAATTTTGACCGTTCGTCATAATTTTTCCTTATTCATTTCATAAATTTTCAGTGCGCCCTACGAATTAATCTATCGTGACATATCTCATACCGATCATTGTGTTTCTCTATCTCACCCTCAATCCTGGTCCTAATCGCGGAACTAATTATGATCGATTCCCGTTCCACTGTTAATTCCGATTCTGAACGCAGTGGCGATTTTTGTCTCTTTTTATTAATTTCTGTGATTGTAGCAAGTCAATGTTCGTGCTGGGCAAAAGCTGATTAATGCGTTGTTGGTAACCATCAGTGTATTTTATACGTGTAAAGAGCCATTCTGATACGACATACAGTTCATTAGTTATCAAAACTCAAAGGTGATAAAGTCTACAGAATTATATATTAGTATATCTGGATTATAAAATCTATGTCGCTTTAGATATTTGACACATTTTAGTGTTGTGTTGATTTTTTTATGTAATCGCTCGTAGTGATATGAATTTTATTTATTTTTTCAGGATTAAAATGCCATACAACGGAATGATAGAGTCTATCATGAAATCGAAACAATTGTAATAGTTGATATAAGAAAAGGAACTTTGGAATCGGTTATAAATTGTCACTCATCACATGAGAGGGAAAACCGTAGCGGAAAGAAAACGGGAAAAAGGGATAAAGAGGACAAGTCTGTCTTATAGGTAATGGTAAGGTGTCATTAAAAAACACTCTAAACAAACAAATTGCTTATTTTCTAAAAGGTTTTTTATTGTGATGTTATCCAAAAAATATCGTTTATATTTGATCAATTTAAATTAATTTTGATGTATACCATTTTTGAAATATATGATTTTATTTACATTTGTAGTCGAAATCATCACATTATTTTTCATATGATTATAGAAGAATAGAAATATTATTGTATCTATGAGAAATATCATATATATTAGTACTCTAAGGTTGATATTTTTGCCTCCCTTTTTAGAAAAAACCTTACAATTACTCCACATAAATTTTATATCATTTCATAGATAATTGCTTATTCTACCAGCATCAACAACTACAAAAATCATTATTGCTTTGTTTGTAAAGTAATTAAATATTAAAATTATATATATGCTGCCATCTGACGACTTTAATTTTGAAACAACGTCGTCGTCGTCGTAAATTTTTTTTCAAATATTTTTTTTATCTGTCATCTGAGCTTCATAATGTAATACAACAAAAAGAAGAACGTTATAAACAGTGTGCAAAATCAGAAGCGAATTGAATACCTGCAATAAATTGCAGTCTATATCTATGCAGTCAATAAATCTTAACATATTCTTTTTACTTACGATAAATTTATAAATATTGTATGCAAATTATTTGCACTTATCCCAAAACACTATCTATCGATCAGAGACTTAAAACCCATTCAAACTCTAATTCCCTCCACACACACACACACACACACACGCGCGCGCGCACACACACACAACACATATCGTGATCACGTACCTTCTTTCTTTATTTTATAGCACACTAGAGAAGCAAATAAATAGACAAGCCATCAGAGAATAAATGGATACCGCGGCCCGTAGATACTCGCATTCACAAGGTAGTCACCAGTGGGTTTTCGACCTGTTAAGAGGAAAAAGGATATCATATGGAAGGGGATCGTATTGATAGAAAGATAGACAGGGAGTGGAGCACTGAAAACTGGAACTCTTACTCACTGGACGAAAAGCAACAGCCGAAGCTGCTATTTCACATCTATATTCTGTGAGAGTGTGGTATTTCAACAATAGATCCGGCCCATTTTTTGTCACAGACAAGATGACCAAAATATGGCTCTACCACGGTGAAGTAGAGTAGGATCTACATTTGATTCAAGTCTTACAGTCCACGTGCATGGGTGTGTGTCTTAGGAAATGGCGTGTTATGATGTGTCGTGGAGTAATGTGGACACGGCCGATCGTCAACGTGTACATGAAAAAATCCGATACGAGTGGTGTGACAAGCAAGGTCGTTACTAATTCCGTGCAAATCCAAAATCAAAGAAGTACTTTACTTTCTATTTCGACATTTTGGTTTATAAATGTCATCGTACTCTGTTGATGTTGTATCAAGGGCCTTAAATGAAAAAACAAAATGCCGATTTCCTTGAAATTAATCTTTTTTAACACGCAGTAATGCAATGATGTCGACCAATTTTTCCTTCGCCATAGTGTATTGTGCATAGAATTTGCGTCAAGGGACTTGAGATACATAGAAAAGTTGTAATAATTGATCGGCAAATAATTGAAATGGTATTAGAACAATTGGATTCTTGCTTCATTATACAAATTCACTACGTAAAAATATTTAAATAAAATCAGTTTTTACAATAATCATTATAAAAACTGATTTAAAGGTTAAGCAATTTTAATAACAACCCACTTAGTTTTTATAATATATCAAATAAACTAAAAAATGCTTTAGATAATTGCATATATTATAAACGAGCAACGGCAGTAGTGGGAAGTCCCGCGCGAAGAGGCAAGGCGCTACAGTCGCGGTGTCATTCGTTGCGGGGTGAAGCGGGGATAAAATTAGTTTTCGGTGAGACTTTCCGGCTCTTGATTTAATGAAAGTTTAATCCCAGTCTCAATCGATCATTATTACTCTGGATTTATTTACAACCTTAGTTCGAATTACGACTTCATCGTTCTTGTTGTCAAAAACAAAAACAGCAGAATATTATGTCATTCAACTTTTAACAAAGACTTTTGTATAGCTTTATATAAAAAATAAATAAATCATGAACAGAAAGTTCAGAGTGTCGATATTTTAATAAGGAAACTTTCCTATTTGACAGCTTTGAATCGTCAAAGCCACGAACCTCGAGGATAAAAAGGTGGAACTCCTTGAAAGAAAGAAAGGATGTTTCGTGCCCGCAGACCATTAAACTCGCTTCGTCACCCTCAAATGAAGGGGATTAATTGTGCCCCCGCTCCGTAAGAAGTTAAAAAATTGTCAAACCCCCGAAGGAATTAGCGAAGACATTCTTTTTTTATATAAAATATTCTAATTGAACAAACAAATGTTCGTCAAGGGTTATATGTGTCCCCAAGCGGGGCTCCATCTGCAAGAACATACTCCTGACTTCATTGCAAATTTAACTCCTAACCATATTCTGGTACACAAAATCAAACAAACACAAAATCACGAAATAAATAATTTGCTAAAATAAGTACGTTTTAAGTGTATCAAATCTTGCACATCACGATAATGATATTTATATTCTACATTCTTAACCATAAGATTTTACTGCTTATGTTTCATTTTATTTAAATTTTTTTCTTTAATCTAATTTTATTGTACATTATTTTATTTCACTGTGTATTTTGTTAAATGTGTTCTTTGATTATTGCATTTTAATTTTAAGGTATAATTAGCCTCTTAATACATGTATCAACGAATCGGAGTTCTTTAGCGCAATTAGGAAATTTTAATCGTAGGTTTGATTGATTTCATTGAGATTAATATTTTATTTGATATTATTTATCTTATTTGAGACCTAAGTTAATACCAACTAATACTTTAATAATCTAATGTTTGATTTGACTATAACATAAATAGTCTCATACTGAGCTTCTACGTTGATAGCCCTACTTCGAAAGACGTTTATTCTGAACTTGCGTTGCTTGAGAAGTATGGAGTATACGACTTTATTTTATGCAGACAATTTCAATGCGTCCGAAACTCTAGGAAACTGAGAGAATTAAATATTTTATTAATTTGTAATTGACATCAGTTACTATTAATTGGGTTGAAGAGGATTCATTAGGCCAAATAACGCAATTAACTTGGCCGCGCAAAATGTGCCGCTCGATACAAGACTTTCATTCAACAGAGAGCTAGACTCCGGTCACTACGGTCTCGTTACGGCAGACTCGGATCGGTAAAACATACTGAACGAGTGTAGAAACACCTTGACGCTTTAAGCGCTGGGGAGGAGAGCAAACAGCTCTATTTTTCCTAGAACGTGAAAAGCACACGAAATGAAACATCAGCCCGTGGAGTTTTGTGACAATCCGATAAAACCTAGGTTCAGATCTAATACTAGTCTAATACTGGGCGAGCTGTACTTTTTTTTCCAATTCAAAGCCAGATTATTTCGCGCTACATAATTTTCCTAAATTAATTGATTAAATATTCACGTGTGCTTAAAGCACACATGTCTAATCAAACAGTAAATATACATATATGCCATATAAGGTTCCGTTTCAAAATGTAGCAAGAATCGCAATAAATACGGAAACATGAATCTGATGTCACGGACTGAAAATATTTGTCATATTAAATTGAAAATAATTCCAAACGAAAAATGATTTAAGAAACCTAAAAATGATTTTCGAAAACCTATTCAATGATACCCCGCATAGTTTGTCGATTTTCATTTTTTTTACACTTTGGCATTTTGTTATCGCTATATTGAATTTTAGTTATTGTCGTGTCGTTAGTCACACTCACAAGTTTAGAACAAATCGATTGCCACAAGAATCATCAAAATCGGCCAAACGCATTTAATCTCTAGAATGCCACAAAGGAACAAATACATACACTCATACATATATAATCAGATGTATACATTACCAGCTTTTGCATCGCACAGTCGCGTAAAAGTTTCGTCAATTGCACATGAAGGTTAAGGATACCCGCATTTTCTTTTTGTTCATTTTTTTCTGTTATAACTTTTTGTCGACTTTTTTTTTTCTTTTCTATTTTCTATAATATAGGTGTTAAAAAAAGTGTTAAATAATTGCTTTGCTAGCGGACACACTCGTGGTTGCTGCACTCAAGTGATGACTATTGTGTAGTGATGGAATAGGCCAGGCACGAAGATAACGTAAATTTCTAAGCCGAAGACACCATCATTATTATTATAAACCCACGCCTATGTCCTACAACGGTAGGCAGAAACTACAGATACATCACATACTACAATCATTGGATGACACGTTATTAAAACAAATACATGAAGAGGATAAGAACGATTGAGACCCGTTATATTGTTTTTATTACATAAAATTTGAGTTTTTTGTTGAACAACATAGTATTTATTCAAATCCACCTAGTGGTTATATATTTTATATTTGTATATGCTATACTACTTTTCCACATTTCATTGTGAAATATATCTCTTGAAATTCAAATCAAAATATCTTTATCTCATTCATAAGTTACAAAATAACACTTGAAATACGTCATAATTTTTTGCGAATCTGCATTTTACCGTTCATTCGGAAGGCAGTTTTCCCTCAAGAAGAACAAGCAAGAAACCTAAAGGTAGATCTTTTCTAATTTGCTTATACATAGCCAAAACAAATACAAAACCTTTAAGGACGAAACAGCCCGGTAAGAAGTAGAGCCGCTTATATATGCCCATAGATATTTGTTTTCTGAATATTCAGAAATTGTATAACACCCTTTTTTACTAAGTGATTGTTTAATAACACTCTTAAATTTATATAGTGATAAATCTTGTATATCTACAGGGACCTTATTGAATATGCGCACACAGAGCCCTCTAAATGAATTTGTGACTTTACTTAGTCGACTAACATGTGAAATCAGTTTATTTTTATTTCTAGTATTGAGTTTATGTTGGCTACTATTTTTTTTTAATATTTCTAAATTTTTTTTACATACAATTTTTTTTTTATAAATTAAATGAGATGCCAGGGTTAGGATTCCAATTTCCTTAAACTTATTTATAAGAGATGCACGAGGTCCGAGCTTGTAAATCGCGCGAACGGCCCGCTTCTGCAGCACGAAAATTCTACGAGCATCTGTGATGTTTCCCCAGAGCGAGATGTCATACGACATCAGGCTGTGGAAACAGCCAAAATAAACCAATCTAACAGTTTCGACATCTGATAAATTCCTTATTTTGTTGACTGCATAGGCGGCAGAGCTAGACCTTTTCGCCAACTTACTTATATGAGGACCCAATTGAAGCCTTTTATCAAAAGTAATACAATAATTTACTTCGTTCTAATAATATATTTTTTAATCAACTCCAAATTGTTCTCACAATAAACAAAATGTATCTTTATTTCCAAACTTAGAACTGATTTAACATTTGGTTCTAAATTTTAATAGATAAAGTGTTTTTGTGTGTTCAGTATAGATTTTATTCCTCGTGTTAAAAATTTCGATTCACGAAGAATCTACGAAGATTCTATTTTGATGAATAGCTGTATAATTTATATCTTCTTCTTAATTCTGATTGGCCTCCACTGTTATATTATCCACTATTATTATCCACTGTTATAATGACGTATATATGTAAAGAATTAGATCTTGACTCGAAATATTTTCGTACCTATTTCGATTACGATCCATTAAAGAATTCTTACAAACATGACCAATGATAGACGTGATCCAAAAGCTAAACGAATTTTCAATTAGCGATTTTAAAGATTCCGTAACCATTATGGAACAAGAGGGTTCCGCTCTATTTATCCATGTGGAACTGGTGTTATTTTCTCCCATTTTTATACAGATTGAAATAAAATTTACACATAGATCTAAACGCTTACAGACGCAAAGCTAAAAAAGCGACTGAATTGTTTGTAACTTGGACGCGCATAAAATTAATCAAAAACCTAATAGAAATTATAAAATATATTATTGGACCTTTAGTTCTTAGTTATAAATAGTGGTAATATGCAATTCAAGGCCAATGTTCGTGAACCATATCATCTTTCGCTTTTCCTCACCTTCCCTTCTTTTCGTTCGGTCGAACCGTCGTTCATCAAAAGCTAAAAAGGAAGTGGGAGTTATACACGGTGTCGGGTCAGACCGCGACCGGGACAGACACTCGCAACGGAATCGGGCTTCATAGAGCTGTAGGTGCACGGAGTGGATACGAGTTTATTCTATAACCTTTCGATTGACAATAATAGGTATATAAATGTATAAAAGGAAATTTTGATTTATTAATAATGTAAAATATGAATGCGCAGTAAATAGAAATTTTTGATTTTACATACATGATCCTTTCAAAGTTTACCACATTGTTAATGAGTCATAAACTTTGAGAGTTTCAACAGAAACATAGATCAATGTTTGAAGGAAAAAATTTGAGTACCGCCATTAGTCGATATATTTTATGCTGAGCGCTTAGATTATAGAAGGAAATAGACATGACACTGTGGCTCAAAATCCATATTCGCGTACTAAATTGTATCGTTTGTCCGTCGACGAAGTTAAACTATTATCACTTCACTTAATTTATTGCTTTATACGAGCAGCAAAAAAATAAGCTTTCAATGACAATTTACCAAAGGTTTTATCATTACCGATGCACATTCAAATAATGCAGTACTACCTTTTTTAACACAATTTTCGGGGAGCAAACGACGATGCCACCTACCAAAACTACCAGTAGGTGGTCACCGTTGCCCATGAACACTCGTGATCCTAGAAAAGTCGCCAGTACTTTGCCGGTCTCTTGGGTAGAGAAAGGATTTCTAATGGAAAAAGAAATGGGCTGATGGAGGGTGTCGTCGCCTCTACAGTTTAATTTATATATCTGTATAATAATAAAACTGTAAAACAATCGTCGTGAATGGACATTGAGAATAATTGTTATAAACTGAATGTGAGCAATCTAGGGAATGTAACAACAAAATTATTTTAAATAGTTTGTGTGAATATGGCAATGTCCAAATTTACTAGACGGAATTTTCATCGAGATTTTATAGGTAACTTAAACGTAATTTGGAGCAACGTACGGACTAAATTTCATCAAATACTGCTAAAGAAAAATTTACTTGATTTTTAAAAAAATCCTTGCCTACGAAGGACGGGTACAGCTAGTTTTCAAATATGTTATTTCGAACTGCTTATCTGGTTCTTACTTAAATGTCTGTATTACAAAAAATTCCAAAAGTAAATTTATTATATTGAAACATTGTTTATAGATATTAAAACAGGTAAGTAAAAGTCAAATGTCAAATAAATAATTCTGTTAGGAAATGGAGTATGAATAGTAAATGTCAGTAAGACTATGGTGATGGTGTTTGAAAGGGGCAAAAGCACGACTGAATGCGATATATATATATATGTAGAAATGTTTATGAATATGTACAATATGTAGAGTCTGTTTACAAATGGTAGTACAAATGATATCGAAAGGCGGGAAATAAAGTGAATGGTGCCTTGCTCGCTATTATGAATAGTAAAAGGGTCTTACGAGAAGCGCGCTTGCTATACATAATGTTGTCCTCATCTCTGTATTTATGTACGGTAGTGGAAGCTGGGTGTGGCAGAAGAAAAATTTAAGTAGAAGCAATGCGGTGGAGATCCGATATTTGGGTAGTATAGAGAGGGGAGACAGATTTGGGAACAATGGAAGATGTAGTGAAGAGAGAGAGTGAAGAGTGAATGGAATCAATCTGTAAAACAAATCTATAGAGCGAATATGTGTGATGAAAAGGTCGGCAAGAGTCGCCCTAGAAAATTATATGCATATCATATTGGTGCCATATCAAAAAAAGGACCAAACTTTAAGTACCTGAAACCAACAAGCTTGCTAGAAGAGATTAATGGATGTCAGGAAACAAGAGAGATATGCAAAGACCTGACCTGACATTAAAAGCCGAATTGAAATGGATAGTAAGATCGGGATTGACAACAAACTAAAGAACATTAAAGATAAAGTACTTAAATCTTTTCCACGCTGGCAAGATAACAAGTAAAATTAAATCGTAAAATAAAACAAACATTTCGAAATTTCAATACGCGCTCAGCGAATCGCGAGAGAAACGACCATTATTTTGCTCTCTTGATATTATCATCGGCACAATAATCGAGCAATGTTCATTAAAGTAATCATCAAACGAACCTGAACTGAGGATTATCCAAATGAACAAAAAACTATCACATAGAAACATAACATACCTTAATAAAGAGTTCATCTAGATTATTATTAGATAGTTTTCATGATATTTAATGTTTGATATTTCCGCAAAAACGTTGAAACGTTTAAACGATACCATGTGGAAATCTAAAGTCACCGTCCTCCTTTCTAGGAAATAAGCGTGAGTTTATATTATTATTATTATTATTATTAAAACCAGCATTGCTAAAAAAATTATTATATTAACAGATTAAATAAACCAGCTCTTCTTACTTATTACTAGACACTAGAAGACATACACGCCGAGAGATCATTCAGTAAAAAAATAAATGTTTGTAAAAGTTTTCTATTTAAAAATACATAAATTTTATATTTCAATTCTAAATTACGACGAAAATAAATAATTACATAAAAAACATAAACAGTTTGAGAAAGTCTCAGTGATTTTACTTATTATAGGTAATTACATATATTGTAATTTTATAAAAAAAAAACTTCATAAATTACCAATCACCAATATATTATTTAGCAAAATAAAGAACTCGGAGAAAAAAAATTATAGCTTACGATAGCACTAAAACGTTGCCACTAGCGAGCCGTTTATGACGCATAACCTCATGCGCTAGGTTTTTATTGTCAATTTTTGTTTGGTCAATGTACGAGTAGTTGTAGTCTATGCTAGAGTGGCAGTATTGAGCTGTCACATGGACTAAGTACATGATTTTAATTTCGTTTTAGTAACAACGTCACATTGTTCCTACCATAATAATGGATAGTATCTTTGTAACCATGACAAAGTTTTTTTGGTATAAAATCAAGTGTACATTCTCTGAATATACTTTCCTTAGTTCTGGTAGCGAATGTACTTTGTGCGTATAGCAATATTTTCTATGATTCCGCAACAAAGTAACGTTATGTACCTTCGTTCCTTAGAAAAGTTACAATGTCGATCTTAACCCTTATATTTTCTTGATAGTATACTATGAAGGTATTAATATTCCTCACAGGCTGTACGTATTGTTTTAAGACCACTAGAGAGGTGCAAGTTTATTATCCTGTTTTTAAGTTTTTTTCTCACTGTTCTTTCACGATCGATTTCCTTATTTCAGATTCATGGCCTCATACTTTAGCCTCTACCGACCTCATTCGGTTCAATGAGAAGTTGGAACAGCTAACGAGCATCATCGCGGCGACAACATCCGGGATAAACGAACTCGATGTGTTCTTCCAGGCACGATACGTGTGTTTTAATTTGTCTTAAATTAAAAACTCACTGGGAAATCAAAAACCCACTGTCACAATCGAATTGACTAGCTTTTCATACGAAAACAATTCTACAAATCGTTAAGCAACTATGACTTGAAATAGCTTCATTCGATTTTGGTTAAAAACCTGTTGATCAAGTTGGCTATGGTCAGAATTCAAGTCTCGATATTTTCTGGATGAAAAGCGACAGCTGTAAATTACTCGGTCACCATCTACTATTCTACTACAGATAAATTTCTTTAATATTTAAGTAAATGATTTATGAAGTGTTTCCTTTGAGCGACTCCATAGCGTCCTATATTCCATTTTACAATTTTAACAATGCAAATCCTGTGGCGAGGCGCGAAACCGCCCGGAATTTCACACCACGGATACACATGGTAATTGAGTTCAGCGGGGAAAACGTCGCACAGCGGCGCTAACACTAGTTAAGAACTGCGCTGCGAGAATCTTAACTGGAAGTGCAAACTTGCATTAATGCAGTTAAAACTATCCCCGTGTTTAGTTTAAATGTTTCATCGTTTTTGCGGAAATATCAAACATTAAATATCATGAAAACTATCTAATAATAATCTTGATGAACTCTTTATTAAGGTATGTTATGTTTCTATGTGATAGTTTTTTTGTTCATTTGGATAATCCTCAGTTCAGGTTCGTTTGATGATTACTTTAATGAACATTGCTCGATTATTGTGCCGATGATAATATCAAGAGAGCAAAATAATGGTCGTTTCTCTCGCGATTCGCTGAGCGCGTATTGAAATTTCGAAATGTTTGTTTTGTTTTACGATTTAATTTTACTTGTTATCTTGCCAGCGTGGAAAAGATTTAAGTACTTCATCTTTAATGTTCATTAGTTTTGTTGTCAATCCCGATCTTGCTATCCATTTTAATTCGGCTTCTAACGTCATTTCCAATTTCAGTCAATCAATATACACAAAAAAATGTGCATAAAAAACCAGGTTGCTTAATTTTACCGAGAACTAATAAATGTAACCAGCGTGATGGTTAATAAATTCAAATAGTTTTCAATAGAATATGATATGCAATGGGTGTTTTATTTTTCTTTATCAGGAAGATATTGAAGTCAGATTAAACAAAAACATATTAGGTAATACGTGGCTTCTACGGGACTCACGTCACAATAGTCCGTTTCACGTTTGGCATATTCTTTTTATTTCGTAGCCGGTCTTATCTCCATAGGACTTGCTGCGGCCTCTTATCTTATTAAGTGACAAGAGACCCCTCGGCTTTACCACGCCATTTGCAGGTCTATCTTTAATTCTTGTCTATAAGAATTTTGTTTACGTGTCAATGTATTTTTCGATATTTTTGATGGAAATTTTACACCTTTTTACGATAATGGGTATTGATAGGTATCTATTGATTTGTGATGTCGTATTTTTTCTAGTAATATCGTGAGATATGAATATTCTACGATTTAGATAAATTGTTAATAAAATTCCGTTTTTTGGTTTAATTATAAATTCGATAGAAAAAATTGTTAAAACCGAAATAGCTGAATATTTATTTTCGAACCGTAGACCCATCCGACACCGCATGGCGATATTTTTACTAATTAATTATTTCTTTATATGAGTATCTTTTAAAATACAATTGCAAAAGGGAAAAAAATATTTTAACGCATTTCCTTGAATACATATTTTTAATTTTCGTTTTTAATAATATCAAGCACAGTAGTAATAACATGAAAACTAAAATGAACGTATTTTGTTTCTAAATCTATACATATAATAAAAAGTAGAACCCGGTGCGTCTCTAGATTAAAAGTATACATGAAAAATAGAGAGAGGACAATAAAATAAAAATATTGTGAAAGAAAAGAACGATTTTTTTTTGTCTGTCTGTTTACGCACAGCTCTAAAATCACAGAACGGATTTTAATGCAGTTTTCAGGGATAGATAGAGCATGACTTGGTTCAGAATAAAGGATTTATTTCATTTTAAATTGGATGTCATTAAATAAGTTATCCTCATTTTAAATCTAGCTCGAAAAGTTACGAGGCTAGTAATAACTGCTTGTATTGAAGACCTATAGACGTCACGATACAAACGAACAACAACGTCCAACAGGAAAAAGGAAACAGAAACCTTCATTTGAGTTGCTGATCGCGATATGCTCGACTTATCGAAAATAGGGATAAACGGAGAGCGGGACCGGGGTCGAAACCGAATCCGAGACCGGAATCAAAATCAAGAGCGTGATCGTATAGGGAACAGTATTGGCACGCAGCCGCTAACGGAAGGCTACTGTATCATATGAATATGTAGACACTTTATGTAAAATAGGTTATATATTTTTTTTAATTTTGTTATAAATTTTATGGTGTTTTCATTAACTGGCTTTCTTGTCTGTTTGTTTATTCGGATGGGATTTTGCTTTCGATTTTAATTACGATAAATTTTATCTAAGCTAAAAATTTGAAATTCTAAACATATTTCAAAATTGATGACAATGTAGTATTAACTAGCTTTCTTGTCTGTTTGTTGTTTGTCCGTTTGGTAGGAGTTAGCAATCAGTTTTGTACTAACTTCCCGATAACTAAAAATATGAAACTTCTAACACAGTTTAAAACGTCAATGCGCTATTAACTGGTTTTCGTACTGTCGTTTGTTTGTTCAGTTAGAGTTTTTCAATTAATTTCAAAGTAATTTCTCAATGAGATGGGAACTTAAATCTTTAAAAAGAACTCGAAATTAAATGACAATGAAAAAAAACACGGAATATGAAGAAGAATATAGAGATTGCGTTCCTTACACAATTTAAATTTGTAGCTAAGACAATGTGATTCTAAGTCATTGTAAAATTCAACACACACAATACTAAAAAGCAAAATTAATTACAGATTAAAAAAAATGAATTACCACGTTCTTAAAATGAACTAAAACGTTTAAAATAATGTGATTTTTTGATTATGAATTTTCAACAGGTATAAAGATATTGCAATATTTAAAACAAAAATGTGAGTTTTATAATTCTAAATACCTATTTTTAGAACTAAAAAACCTACTTTATAGATATATATAGTAAGAAACATATCAGGGTCTAACCGCGCCTAACGTTGAGGCATCGTACTGTATACAAGAACAGCTTTTGCTATAAAATCCTGGAGCGCGAAAGATACAACATTTTCAATCGGCGTGCGCCATACTGTGGATTCGTATTCAATTATTTAGGATTCCCATAAATTAGGGGAGGACTTACTAGGGGCGCGGGGGCTCTGCGCGAAATACTCGTGTTCAATTGGCTATATATAGAGGTATAGAAGTACGCTGCAGACGCGTGAGCCAGAAGGAAAACCAGACGGTACCGTCGACAAAAGTAGATTACAATTAGAGTCTCGATCAGTGAAATATGACTAAATATTGAAAAAAAAAACAAGAAAAACCTTTATTTCAGCACTAAAACATAATAGACGTAAACATAGCAATCGTTTCAGCTGCAACCAATTGAGGCTTGAGTTGTTTCTTATACTAAAAAATAAAACTTAAAATAACTCAAAAAAAAACAACGATAAAGTTTATATAAAAGTAATAAAGAGCATATCTTCATGGCACTTATGAGAAGCGTAGTTTTTTGGCAATAACTCAAAAACAGTATACCCGACCATGTTCAAAATAATTTTTGTTGTATGTATTTAGTAAGCGGTATCTTCATTATTTTTTTCATATTCTTTGAAAATAAAGTTTAGAAAATAGAGAGGGGTGGGGGGAAACAATTGTTTCTATTTTCGGAACCATTATTTCCGAAATTATTCATGTAATGATAAAAAAGTCTAAAAAACCTTAAAGTGTTTTTAAAATAACTCGAAATGTGTGACACTCGTTAATGTTTACTCAAAAATAGGTTTTTCAGCTTCTCTTATATGTATGGAGTGCCTCCCTATAAATATTGATGTCTGTTATTTAACCACCAAACTAAGTAACGGTCTACACAAGATACATACACTATAAATTTCATCAGTACGTACGTACATACGCACGTAATACGTCTAGTAGTTTTTGATTATAATGCCTCTGACATACGGACGGACGGACGGACATGACATAACTATAAGGGTTACATTTTTGTCATTTTGACTAGAAACCCTACAAAGCGGGATTAAGTCTGTATATGACGGACCCAGACAAATTTGTTTTAATTTTGACACCAACAACATTAAGAGCGCTAAAGTGACTTATAAAGACGTTATAAAGGAGTTCAGAGAGGAGTTCAGAGAAGAGCTCATGTGTGAAAAAAATTAGGCACATCTTTTTTTACAACAGCAGGCAAAAAGCGGCGGACCTGCCAGAATATTTTTATATATCGATAGGGCTGGCTGCAAAAGCAAAAGTTACGGAAGAAAACACGATAGTTATGACATTTCTGCAAGAATTAAAGGCAGGAGTCAAACTTCTATTTTCAATTTAAATTTATGATTCGTTCGCATACTTAAAACTAACAATAATGGAATAAAAGCAAATCTACTCCGAAAATCGGGAAGCTAACTTCGAATTGCCTATGGAGTGGGGAAGCAAGGAAGCTCCCAAGGAACGACCGACACGAGTCCATCACAGCCGTCCGTGACAGAAGCTCGGCCACACTGGCTTCGCAACCGCGAAGATCCGGGACTTAATGGCGACACCACTTAATCAACATTGGCACAGACGAAACCAGGGGAGCATAGCGCTATCTCCGACGAACTGTCAAACAGCAGTAATAAACCAAGTTCAAGGCGGGAAACCGCTCTACTACCCGCCTAACCTAATAACCTACCCGCCAATCAAGCAAAAGAGTAGCAAGTACGGCTACACTAAATGAAGGTGATGTGCACCCTTTATTAAATTCTAGGGCTGGCGTGAGCTGCATTTACTCAAACATCATAGACATCAATAAGATTTTTGAACTTTGAAACTCCTGTGTCGTGTCAAAAGAGGTAAATAGGGCAATTTTGAAATTTATTAGGCTTACATCAATATAATTGTGTATAAATAAACTCTATCTGCATTTAGATCTTATTTTGAGGACGGATTATTTGAGGCAAAATACGTTTACATTAGTTGTAGTTACACAGATTATAGATGAGAATAAACTTATTTTCAGTAGCAAAGGATTATTTGCACAGTTTTTGTCTTAGACGCCGGCGCGCTCGAAGCAAAAGTTAGCGTAAGCCGTGATGACATACCTCAAAGTGTGGATCGATGAGAATGAAGAGCACCTATCGATGCGCAAAGTAGCTCTCATTTGTGTATGTGTTTCCGTGAAGGTTGGTCATTTATATGAAATAAAGATTTATCTGTCTGTCAACAAAATAAACTACTCGGGTTGTAGACGGAATACGTTGATCGTTACACGTTTGAGAATACACATTTGACAAATATTCAGGTTTTGAGATCGAAATCAAAACGTAAGATGACATACCAAGTATATTTTATTGTAAATGTAGTTTGTAAACTAACAATTTTTTTTTAAGATTAGCACACAATCTTATTTAGTAAAAGTGGTATATTTTAATGTTAGCCCGAAGCAAATAAGTTAATGTGTCTTGTTTTTATGTTGCATGTTACAGTACGTGCTGATGGAGCTCCAGGCGGTTGACGCCGCGTAATTGAAGTCATGGTAGAAAAAGCGGAAGACGACTAAAAATTTAGAGTGACCCATTTTAAAATTATTAAGATTATGTAAGAAAAGTAAAATATGAAAATAATGTTCGATTTGTGATGGAGGGCAACTATTCTCATAGGAAAATACGACGGTTCAACCGTGCGATTCGCTATCTGACGTGAAGTGAATCGAGAACGACACCAGACGGTATAGTCAGAGTTGGTTCCTCGCCTAACTGATTGTTTCAGATGTTGATAGCGGTGCTCACCTAGCCACTGCCACTCAGTGGCTGCCGACATCTTCTGGCAGGCTCTCAAGCCTTCCAGTGGTCCACCAATTCGTTTCGTTTATTTTTTTTAATTTTCTAAGATGAATTTTCTTTTTATTCTTAGCAGCATGACTAGTCTTTTCGAGTGGTAGTCTGTCTTTTGAAGTGGTTTTAACAGATGAACATATCCTTGCAGCGTGGCTACGCGTGCTGAGACCTAAATGAGGAACATAAAATCTCTTGTAAATAAATGGAAACGTAAATTGAAAGCCACTTCAAAGTACGTAACACACCAATCGCATTATAGGATGTTCCACTTATAGAAGACGAAGGCCATAGGATCTTGTACCATAGCAATTACTACGGAATCCATGTTTTCTTGTTCTCAAGGGATGGAGGGATGATGTAATAAGTATAGAGGGCACGCGAAGCGGCCGGCCCTCATGGTAGCTCATAAACGTTAAGTCTATTTATGAGTTTCAAATAATGAAACGAATAATTAATTTTTCCATCCTTGTTTTTTATAACCCTTCTAGTTATTCTGATTACGTTTTCAATATTTTTTATTTTATTATTGACGTGATTTGCTCTATTCGTTATTTAAACTGGTTTAAAAGTTTTATATACTATTTAACATAGACAGAAATACTCTCTTTATTATAATAAGCTCTTTCATCATAAAGTTTATATTATCTCGTTATATTTATACTATTTCAAATTATTACTTAACGTTGCTCAATCAATAAATGTTAATGACTCATTTATTTTAACACATTTTATTGAAACATATTATCAACTTCAGCTTTTATGATAATAAACACTTAATTATGTTATGACTTGTTAGAATCGTCATAGCACTTTTAATCCGGAAATTTGTGTGATTTTTTTTGTGAATTACAAAAGGATTGTAAAGTCTTGATAATGCCAAAGAGATGAATATTAAAATAAACATTATATAATTGATACTTTCAAAATATGGGGCTGATAAATTAAAAAGCAGCAAGTGAGATCTGAGTGGTATTACAAAACATAATTATACGCTCCTGTACACACTGCATAAGGTTTTTTAAATTTTTTTTATGAAAATTGAAAACTTTTCATAAAATTGGAAAATAATTTTTTTCACTTTGATTTTTGAATTTTCACCAGATCTTGACATTTTAGGGTTCTTGGAATCTGTTTTCACGATTATCATATCGATGCTCGTGTGCCTTTATGTGTGTGTGTATACGTATATGTATGTGTATGTGTTTGGTAAGCCTCTCATAACTTTTGAAATGATTAGCCGATCAAAACATAGTTTGAAACATTGGAAAGGGGTCCATTCAACTTAGACTTACTGAAACTTTGAACTAAATTTTTATGGTAGATTTTAAGGAATCTCAAAAGCAAAGTGTTCATAAAAATGTTTATTTGAAATAAATTTTAGAGTACTTCACCGATCGATACAAAAATCTAACCAACTCTTTCCCCCAAACAGTTACATTGAGTGCCGCAAAATTATGTAAAAGTCGGTTTATTTGTTCAAGAGATATCATCGGAGAAAAATTTTTTAGATAGTGTTTTTTTACAATATTTTGTAACTAACTCTACCCATAGATTCCAAAATCTATCTAGTTGTTCTTTTCCAAAAACAACGACGATTGTTTCTAAATTCATCAAAATCGGTTTATTTGTTTAAAAAACCATTGGAGAAAAATATTTCGAAAAGAGTTTTTTTTTAAATATAATTGAGCTTCTCCACCGATTAATTGTAAAATCTAACCAGCTCTACTCAATAAAAAGGCGATCGTCGTAAAGTGCATACGCCGATTGGTTTATTTGAGAGATATCGTTAACGAAATGTTCAAAAAAAAGGATTTTTTTAATTAAAATCGAAGTTCTTCATGGATAGATGTTTAGTACTCAGCATCTTTTTTTCCTTAAATGACTGTGTCGTATTCCGTAAAGCAGATTAAAATCAAACAACGTGTTCCAAAGATAATGTAGTTGAAATATTTAACAATAAAGCAAATTTTTAATACTTTTTATAGGTAAGAGCTCAAAGCTTATTACGACTATATTTTTAGCTCGGAGACCCTCTTTAGCTTGAGCTTGGACCCTATTTAGATCACGACAGAGACTGCTAGCGAGACTTGTCGCCGTGTGGTGACATCCGGAACTAATGTGCTTGCCGTGACTGTCAATATAGTTTTTGATGTACGGAGCGATTAGTTTCACTTAATTTATAACAACTTATTGGTCAATTCGCCAGTGATCAGAATTTTCGGTATCGAAAGAAACTTTCTTGACCACTTATCTATGATTGCTCTACCACTTTACCACTCAATTGTACTTCCAATAACATAACATTTTAGTACTTAGTGTTGGGTATGGGGTAATACTTAGTGTGGAGTATTAGCAAGTTTCTGACGTGCCCTTAACAAATCATGAACTTCCCTTGTGTATATTGTTTGTAATAGGGTTTATATTCATTAAATAGTCTTATAAATATACAGTAACGTTCATTCAATAGTGTTATAAACCATGAAACATCAATAACAGAATAAATAAAATACATAAGTGTATCTAACCGCAATAATTTCTTCTCCATATAGAATATACGCAGTGCTTGGGCGAAGTAAAGAAAATTAGCGCCTGGTTTTTTCAATGTTTCTTTATTAAAATTGTCAGATATTTACATCATGAATACAAGTTTACCAAATGGACGTAATTTTTTTTCCTTTTTATAATAACGGAAAGTCTACTATTCGGAAATTTACATTCATAACTCATTTATGATCACACATAAACAAATACAGAAGTTCAATTTCAATTTACAGTCCTAAATGAAAACGAGTATTCTATTTAAAATATTCAATATACTTTGTTTTATAAATGCTTTTATTTCTTAGTTCATAATCGGTAAAGGA
The DNA here is from genome assembly GCA_005406025.1 of Eumeta japonica. Lineage (NCBI taxonomy): Eukaryota > Metazoa > Arthropoda > Insecta > Lepidoptera > Psychidae > Eumeta > Eumeta japonica. The sequence continues at coordinate 120,160 of BGZK01001567.1, forward strand.
AGCAATCGTTCACTATGTGACGATATAATAATTGCCTATGAACACGTTTATTGCATTTATAATAAACATAAATTATGTTCACGCCAAATGAATAGCTTACATGCTACAGATAATTTTTCTTATTTGTATTATCACAAATAATAACAAACTAATATTTTTCAAACTACGAAAAATAAAAATAGTTGTCTGATTTTTGTAGTGTGCATGGAGTTTACTTGTAATATCTAATTTTATTTGCATGCTTTATAGATTATCTACATTTTTATCGCGTTCAAAAGTTAAAATGTTTTTTATTCACCAAATAATGTCGCAGTGCCATTTTTTTCATTATGTATTTAATTAGTTTTAAATCAGAGGCACACTTATTCAGGTCTGATGTACTTCTGTTATTAGTACATCATTTAAATAAAATCAAATAACAATATTGATGTCGCATACTGATGATTTAATTCTAAGGTAAGCTAATTCTGCATTATACTTGACAAATTTAAATACAACCCAAATTTTTTAAGCGTGTTGTTCGGCATTTTAAATGTAAAATACTTTGTGGGCATAAAATATCTAAAAAACATGTGCAATACTTCAATGATTGTCTTTAAGAAATATATTTTAGCATGGTTATTATAAAATATAATTACTTAGTATTTATAATGTATTTTCGAATAAAATGATTGATTGAATTATATCAGATATTTACCGATATATTTATACGATTGGATACAGAGATGCAAACATTTTGTTTCATTTATGCATGAATTTAGTAATACCTTTTTTATTCATTTCAATACGAACTTTCCTTATCCTCTGTCCGCAATAAGAGCATGTTGTACATAAAATAACAACAACCCTGTGAGAACCCTACAGCACATTTAATATTTCAGGGTGTTCAATTAAAATATTTTAAAATTGGCCAAGATGGGACAAGAAATCCCTCACGGATAATTTTGTACCTTGAACGAAGTGTCGTAAAATTTATAATTGCACTAAATTGAAACAAAACGGGTATTGCATCGCACTGAATAAATTTGAAAAAAAAATATATCAAAAATAATATGCATAAATACATATTCGAATAGTTGTTACCTATTTATTAAAATCTATATGCGTGTCTATTATGGGCTGGTGGTCAAAATTGTATATATATATAACTTATTAACAAACTTTATTTAATGTGACCAGTTGAATTTATTTATACATCTCTATTATTGGTTTTTCTTCAATTTGGAACTAATGTATCAAAAGATAAAGGAAAAATTTATCGTATTTGCATTAGAAAAACTACCTTCCCTATTCATACAAACAATTACATTTCGGTTCACACAAGACACCTGCTTATACAATCTCATCAGAACCAATTAAAAATTGTACAGTTTATATAAGTCGATTACATGTGGACGGACAGACGGATAGACGGATGGACAAGGTGAAATTGTGGGGGTTTAGTATCGTCTTTCGATACGGAATTCTAATAATGTATATAATGGAAAGGAAGGTGCAAACCCAAGTTCGCGTAATAAGTATTTTGAACTCACTAGCAACAGATTGTGACATTTGACAAGTATCTAAACGCCTACCGCGGGTAGTTCGATGCGCTGTGGGCGTCGATAATTGGCAAACGGCAGAATAGTCGATTATTGATAATCACCGAGAAAGCAAACTTTAAAGGAACTTATAAATAAGTTAAAGCGAACATACGCTTGTCGTAACACTTATACTAGATGGTGGAATATCATGCGTGTCGGCTGTAGCAGTTTAGTTATTTTTGTTGTAAACGGTATTTTCGATTCGACAATTTACGTAAATTAAATCTGTATATCGACAGAAAGCTTAATAAATAGATTACTTAGCTGGTTGAATTAATTTATTCAACGGGAACGATTTCAAACGTAACCGACACGAAAACGTAAACAAAGATGACTTTCGATGATAAATGTTACGCATTACCAGAGTTCATTAAAGGAATGTTTTAAACATAGCCCAAGCCGTACATCAGCGTCTACTTTTTACGGCTAACAATTAACTAAAACAAAAGTCCATATCTGAAAATCTTTGGTATACAAAAAAAAGATCCAAAAGCTGACAATCTGGTGTTCGTTACCTTATTATACCTTTACACTTTTTACTTTAAATTACATAACTTGTACTATCACTAATGATTGGTAAGCTTACTTGTGCAATATGTAAGGTACATAAAACGTAACGGGAAATTAACGCGACTAAATTACGTTGTATATCTCTAGTAGAGCTGTAAATTAAGCGTTACTGTAGCCAAAATCGCACTCGCATAATACTCGATAAGTTGAAAAGATTCATATAAATGTGTGTTTTTTTCCATGGCTTTAATAAAATATTACTTAGAAAATAATTAATTATCGTACATACTTGAGTCTAGTCACATTTTTTTTTTCAATAAACCATGTATGACGTGAATGGTATCAGTACTTTAATAGTATATATACAACCTTAAAAAAGCTAATCTGAATTTTACCCTTCGACATACGGTTGACGTTAATGCTCTTAGTGTTACCAATGAAATCGGAAACAAATTCTGTGCTAATATTTCTAACAAAATTGACTTAATAATATCACATTTACAATTCGTTTTACGTCTTACGCCACATTAATTAACGTTCAGGTACATCTATCCTCCGATTAGGGACATTTTTAAATTTTCCTCAGCGTCCACGTCGAGATAATCGAACGAGTATTCGACATAATCGGGAGACCATAAAACGGAGTCTTGTGCCGTCGTCAGCATCGGAAGGAACAGGAGAAACAACAGAAGTAGCCAATTTTGAAATTTCATAGCAGAGGATCCGTCGCCAGTCAACGTTACTGGAAAATATAAATTATGTACATATAACACAAGTGCTAATACATAAAAAAACGAATTTATATTAAATATATCGCTCAGCAAATATATTCCCAATTTAGGTGTCAAATTAATGTATTTCTATATTAAAATAATCATATCAATTGGACCAGTGATTCTCGAACTATAAGCATGTAAAAGGACACAGAGACAAATAGACAGAGAGGCAGACAGAAAAAGACAGACAAAAACTTAGAAAATATGTTTTACATTATGTACATACACTATTAGTTAGAAGTTAAAATAATATACAGTTTCTCATTTAAACGTAAGTGAACAAGAATGACGAAAAATAAGATTCATTATTAGGAACTAAAAAATAATTAGGGGTTTGGCGGTTAGTTGACGCACAATGAAAGAGGAGGCTCTTGTTAGTTTTTAACTAAAAGAGTTGAGCATTTTTAATTTTCTATATTTAGAGGGAAATGAGCTTGCGAGCCACCAGAGAGTAGATGGTCATCGCCGCCCATGGCTATTCGCAACCCCAGAGGAATAATCACTACATTCCTGAACTCTTGAGTAGTACAGAATATCTGATGAAGAGGGATTGAGAAGGAAGGTTGATGCAGGGGGAGTAGAGTGATGTAGGGGGGAGGAGGCTATCGAAACTCTCACCCACTGAAATTAATGCAATAGCAGAAGCTGTTAATTTTACGTCTGTATTTCATGAGAACGTCGTAGCTCACCGCTCGAGCCAGTCTATTTTCATGCTGCAACCAAATTAACCGCAGTGTGATACTACCACCTTTATTTACAATTTTTATTATCAAATTAGAAATGTACTTTTACCCTTCACTAGTTATTAGCCCGGTACCCAAAACGGAGACAATAAAAAAATCTTATACTAACTCCTTTCTGGTCGAGGATCCACTTCGGGCGTAAAGAAATCTAGTTTCGTCGTGTTGCTGTACACGTCGTAAATGCTGGCCAGGCACGACACCCGCAGCCGTCCTCCCGGGAACAACTCCTGGGATATTGGGACTTCGGCACTCACGCTAGCCCAAACTAAGCCGTTTTCGTAGGGATGCAGGCTCGTCTCTGATGAACGGATCTAGACAACGAAATTTCATGCTCAATTACAATGAAAGTACACCCACTCATTCTTTTACAAAAAGTGTTTATATCAGATCAATTTAGTAATCAATAATTCAATATTTGATTGAATCACAGTAATTAAATAATGAAAAATTTATAACATAATGATATGTCTTATAAAATATACATATGCCATTTTGTTCATCAGCTTGTTGCCATTTTATAAGTAGTGACATAATCCCATTGCTGTAAAACTTTTGGGACTTCTAATCAAAATACTGCAACAAATAGTTTTGACAGTCCTCTCTTGATGTTAACCCAACGCTACCTAAAGAATTCTGAAGAGATTGAAACAGGTGAATATCTAAGGATACAAGGTCAGGGCTATATGGCGGATTCATTAACACTTCCCAACCAAACTCTCTGAATATTTTCTGAGTGGCCAAAGGCGTGTGTGGTCTGGCGCTATCATGATGAAATCCACACCCTTCCTGTTGATCAATTCCGGCCGTTGTTTCTCTCCTTCTTGCTTGAGTCTCATCAGCTGCAGGCAGTAAAGATCCGAATTGAATATTTTGCCCGATGACAAAAGCTCATAATGAATAATGCCCTTCCAAAATCACCATACACTTAGCATCACCTTATTGCGAGTTAATCGTTTTTGCTATAGCATGTGGAGTGCTTACGTTTTGACCATGATCTTTTTAACACTTTCATGTGTTAGGTAAACCATTTTGCGTCACCAATGATCAATTTTTTCCAAAACAGTTCGGTTTCATTACGTCTTAATAGATAATCGCAAATGAGTACACGATTCATTTCGTACACGATTCAACCGTCAGTTTGTGTGGGGCTCGAGTATCGAGCACTTTTATATATCCAACTGTTGTCAAATACTGAACCAGTTTTGTGCTAATTTTATCGACACTGAACTAGGTCCATAAACATCACAAATAATTATCACGACTTTTGTCGATTTTTTTCTTTTTTATGTAATAAAACTTGAAAATGTATCGAATTTCTAGGTAAGTTTCATTTATTTCGGTGGACAGAAATACAATACAAAAATGGCGGGAGACCATTTTTAATTTTAATTTTTCTTTTTTAAAGATGTCATCCATTCAACGGTATCAAAACTAGCTAGATAAAAACAGCACAACCAAAAAGATTTTTCCGCAACTTTTTACTTATAAATACGAATAAACTTTTTCTCCAACCTGATAGTATCAACATTATAAAATGTCTCATTTTACTGGTGCGTACCCGACTCTATTGACACTGACTTATAAAGGTACCAAGAAGTTTATAAAATTCGTTTTTCTTAAGTTACAAATCCTAAGGTTTCGTTTCATTTTGAGGGATAAGACATTATTTTTTATATTATATAAAAGAATTAACATTGCAGACTTTAATAATTTCATTTTTATAGTGTTGAAATGAGTGTTATTAACCAAATTAGTTTTAATTAATTTTCACAAATGTGCATGAACATAACTTAAAATTTTTTTTTGGGAAATTTCGTAATTAATATATATTTTATGACTTACTGACCCAAAATCTATCAATTTTTAAATTTTTGTCAGTCTATATGTACTTTTATAACTTAAAAACGGTTGTACAAGTCGTGATGAAATTTGGTATTCAGTAAGAACAGGTGATTCTGCAAATGGTAACACGTTTGTGTCTGTGTCTGCATGTATGTTTTTTATAATTTAAATACAGTTTGACCGATCTTCATAAAATTTAGTACACAATCGAAATATTTTATTACACAAATGATACTTTTCATACGGGTGTACGAGTGCATGCGTGTTTGCGTGGACCGTGTGCATATGTGAGTGCTTATACGTGTTTTTTTGTGTGTCCTATTTTTATGGTGGTTTTTCATGATTAATAAAACAAAATAAATAACGTGAAAATCATGAATTGTTTTAAAACAAAGGAAGAATTTGGTGGACATTTGTTTATGCTAATACTGTAAAGAGATAAAGTTTATAAATTTGTAGATAAGGATGAACCAGGTAATCTCTAGAATTGCTGATCCGAACCCCGAAAATTTTATCACTAATAGGAAGCTATTATTCTGGTTCCAGTGCTATAGACTAATTTTAAATGTGACAAACATTAGTTTTGAGTAAGAAATCACAATAAAAGTAATTGAAATAAGAAAACTAGACGTTTGGTTCATTTCCCGGCATGCGCTGTCTAAGCGGTATGAAATACGAAAATAAATGTATACAAAAAAATTTACCTTTCAATTAACAAACAAATAAATTCACAATACCATATATCTACATTTAATATTTAAGCCACAGAGATCGTTTTTATGTTAAAAGTGAAAGAAATTTCCTGTATGAAGTTTGGATATGGTTTTCGAGTAAACACTATGAATTCTTATAAAAACAATTAATTTAATCAATGTGAAGGAACGGTGGCTCCGTGCTTGAGGGTTCGTTTCTGTTCAAAAGTTATCAGGTTCAGTCCTAACCATGGCCGAACGGACTAATGAGTTTTTAACTTAGGTCAAAGTAGATCACACGCTTTATTCCTCGTAAAGCACGTTAAGCTGCCGGACGCGGATGTTGTTATCTCGTCGGTGACGAGAGTCCTTAACAGCCCCCACTCATCACTGAGCCAACGTGGAGCTCTTAAAGTTTATGACTCTCGATCTGAAGGTATTGCTCAACAGGAGAGTAGATAAAGTATGGCACAACAATCAATATGGAAATAAAGAGTTTGCTTTTTACATTATATTAATTGATAGAGTAGTTTAAGAGGTCAGATTGGATATGGTGGATGCATTGTCACTTCCCAACCAAACTCTCTTAATATTTAGTGAGTAGCTAAAAATGTGTATGGTCTGACGTTATCATGGTGAAAAATCACACCCTTTCCGTTGATCAATGTCTGCCGTTTTTTGTCTTGCTTGAGTCTCATCAGTTGTTGGCGGTAGAGATCCAAATTGAGTATTTTGCCCGATGACAAAAGCTCATAATGAATAATGCCCTTCCAATACCACCATACACTTAAAATCAACTTATTGCGAGTTTAACCGATTTTCACTATAGCCTCTAGAGCGCTTGCCTTTTGACCATGATATTTTTCGCACGTTCTTATAGTAAGAAATCAAATTTTCATCACCAGTGATCAATCTTTTCAAAAACAGTTGTGTTTCATTACCTTACAATAAAGAATCGCAAACGAGTTCACGATTCATTAGATTTCTTCTTTGACCTCGTGTGGGACCCAAATATCGAGCTTTTTTGTATGTACAGCTTTCTTCAAATTGGTCAAAACTGTTTTTTAGTTATTCCTCAGCTCTTCAACTATATTGTAAGAACTAATATGCCAATGTGGGTCTACTCCTTCCAAAAAGGCATTGATTTTATCCGTAACAGGTCGACCATAGCAAGTTTCATGTTAGACATTAAGCTTACCGGACTGAAAACGCTTAAACCAGTTTTATACTACGCTTGCCGACATTGCATTAGGTCCGTAAATATCACATTTTTTTTGACGGTTTATGTCACCTTTTTCCTTTTTTTCGTAATCAAACTTCAAAATATATCAAAACTACGCTAAATTCCCTCAGTTTGGTGGACAGAAAACGATAGAAAAATGGCAGGACTCCGTTTTTACTTTTCGTTTTTCTTTTTTAAAATTCTCATCTATTTAATTGTGTAACAACTAGTCAAATACAAACAGCACTACTAAAAATATTTTACAGCTACTTTCTATTTACAAAATAGGAAAAAACTTTTCCCCTGACCTAATATAACGCCAATCAAATCGGCAATAGTAAAAAATGTCCTTAAACGTGAGGTAGTCATTAATAAAACACAATATTATTTTACGTTACAGGTTAATTCATGTAAAACTACCGATAATCAGAACTCAGTAGCATCTACTGGTCAACGCACGTAACGTATTGCTGTATACTAACAGGTTCATCGTTAATGAAGATGGTGAGATTTGCAGCGGGGCGGGCGGGGGACGAAGAGCAATTAGCTCGCAGGATTTCACCAGGCGAATATTTTTCCTTGTCAGCTTTCAACACCGGAGGACTATCTGGTGTTGCTGAAAACAATGAAATAGATCATCCATAAGAAAAAGAACGTAAACATACTTTTTTGGTTATTCCATACATCAAAAATGTTGGTTTTCGTGTACTCCCTCAATTACTTTCAATTGAAGTACTTCGTCTATTTCAAAAAAAAAAACCCTTCAAATCGTACCAACAACAGATCTCGTAATTACCTATATCAGTGACAGACAACAATGTAAAAGTGTTAATCGTTATTTTTACTATTGCTATCCGTAATTTATAAATATTTTTTGATACTGTTTATTAATTAATACTCTCAATGTGATATATATTTTTTTTTAATTTATAAAGCCTAAATAATATTTTTTTATCAAATTGTTGAGCAATTTAAACCACATTCAACTTACAAATGACGTCAATGTACTTGGCGGCTATTTGAGTGGAGAAGTAGGGCGACTCCGCGGTCACCTCACAGCTGAAGGTCCCCGCAAGGCTAAGGTCCAATCTCTTCAGGAGCACTTGAGTACCATTCGAGTTGTTTATCTAGAAAAAGGTGAAAATATTCTTATTTTCTCCTTCTCTATTCTTTTTTAATACCTATTCATATTCGTTGTCAATCAACTTCAGATTCCCGATGCCGCATGACAATCAATAAATAGATCGGTTGTAGTGGATTATGTATATCAGTTTTTATTAATGTACATACATACAAAAAGAGAAAACTAATATTGCTTGTTTTTAGTTAGAGATAATCTAAATAATAATCTCAGAAACATATGTTACACCGTTTATAAAAATTATTTCATTCATAGAAAGTTATATTAACCCCTAATGCTATAGGCTATTCTTCATTGTAAAACTAATACTAGTTTTCGACTTTACCTTCGTGAGTTATAATAAGCCCGCCTGTAAATTTTGTGACATACATTTAATTTGATATCGATCAGTTAAAATTAACCGACAAAAGAAAGTTATGCCTACTTCGTAAAAAACTTATGATTGCGTAAACTGTATAAATAGATAACTGTGATATTTTTCCATTTTCTTTATTCATTTCTACATTAATTCATGCTAACCATTGATTATCATAGATACGTTTTCTTCAAATGTTCGAGTCCGTTTGTATCTGACAAACGGTCAGATGGATAATTATGTACTATCTGTATATATGTACTATATACAGATCTATATGTACGTGAACAGACCGCGGTCCTACAAATTGTCGGTTCATCTAATTTTTTCAGTGTTCGCAAAATATGGACTTACATCGACATAAATTCCTGGGAGGCCGAACACCCTCGTGCTCGGATTCTCCAGGGGCGTGTATCTGTAGAACTCGTGGTTGCCCCGGTACCACTTCACCGAGTACAGGCCGGCGCCCTGCATGTCCCGGTGGCACATCAACGCCGCCGTCCCGCCCCTGACCACCGGCGAGGGATACACGTCCAGGTGGACGTCCTTGAGGCTGCTCACACCTGGAATCGAGGAAGCGATATATTTGAAGCTGATCGAAATCTTACAAAATGTGCCGAAAATGACGTCCGACGATCCGAATGTTAAATCAATCATTAAATTATCAAACGACTCCCACTGGTTTGAGCCGTCGATCAGTTCTCACTCTAGTCACGTTGGATTTAACATCAAAGCGCCGACAAGAATTGTTCAACTGATATTGTATTGTAACTAAATAACTTTCGGTTACTTGAAGAGTAGGTGGATGAACTAGTAACATTCGGATAAACACTATTACACTTGTACGTCATCGTGTCGCAAATCATTGAATCGATTCCTTATATTTTTATGAAGGTGTGCGTCCAAGGACCTTCGACTCTCTGTCTTATATTTCATCCTCTCGTTCGTAACACAAATCATCTGCCGCGCGAATGTCCGCGGAAAATGTAAGCTGACGCAAATTCTTAATTTGGCTCTTCAAGCGAAATGTTTTCCTTTTTGGCGTCTAGGTACATATTATAAAACCAGAAAGTAAATAGCGCGGAATATATATTTTTCTAAATTGTACGCCAAAAATTTGCACCTCAAATATTCTTTTTGAATCTGCAATTTTCCCACATCTATTATAATTGGTTAATCAATCACTGAAAACTTGATTTTGCTATATTACGAAAAATATAAACTTTTTTTGAAAATATCATGTGCCGAAAAATTTATTCTCAAATCATTTTTTGAATCCGTAAATGCTTTATATCTGTTATGATTATGTCATTAATAATTGAATTTTGGGAAAAGTTAAATTTTTAAGAAATTATTTCTTTCCAAAATTAATTGTCATTTAATTAATTATAATACAAGTGGAGTAATTACGATATCTCAGAGCAATTGAGGAGCAATTTTTTGGCATATAGTTGCTTAAAAAAAAAATTCTCCGTGCTACGTTCTTTTGGGTTATTAAAGGTATCATTTATTTTCAAATTATAGCAGATCATGACGTGACGATGACAATCGTTTTCATTCGTCCTCAGTATAACAAAGAACATTGAATTTAGACGATTATAATGTTCACTGTATTTTCATAGAAATCTTGTTTACAATATTTCATTAAAGAAAGTAATTAAATATATCGTACACATATTCATTTATCGATATTAATAATAATATTAATAGAAGTAGTGATAGCCGAATAGTTATCCGCTTACCCAGATACATGACTTTGAACCCTATTCGCCTGGACTATATGAATGTTTTTCTAACGCTTCTGAATCTAAGACATCCTGACGTCTGATGAAACCCGCACATCGTAGAGCACTTAGCAGAATTTTTAAGATCTTATAGAACCTCCATTAATTCAGTGGAGAAATATGAATCCATATTCTATTTTTCGAGTAAATCCGTACAAAGTTAGAAAAACATGATATTTGCATTCAATAATATTCATTATAGGTTTCTAACACAATTTGAAATTTTAAGCAACAAGTTTTATTTGTATATATATATACGAATAAAACCATATATATATATATATATATATATATATATATATATATATATATATATGTATATGTAATAATCTATAATTACATAAGAAAGTGCTTACACTCTCCCTCCAAATTCAGAATAAAATTAATATCTGTTTCGGGAACGTCTTACAGAAATGCGGGAAAACTTTCATTAAACATTTAATGTAATCTTTGCTACTTTCGCTAATATAGTTAAAAATTAAAATCGTTCAGAATGCCGACTCCGCTACAAAGTTGCCGTTTGAAATTCATATTTAAGCGGCCCGATTACTGTTTAAAATCAGTTTCGGTGTGTATTTCGGCGCGGCCAACCAAAATTATGTGACGTAGTCCACAAACGATGTAACCAAGTAAGTTTTATCTTTTTGGTGAACACATTTCTTGGGTAACGATCCATCGATTTAACATAAATCATGACCGCGCAGTATTTTAATAAGATCAGATCCGTTTGTGTGTTACAGGAAATTTAGTGTTGGCCGAGAGACGTATCGATGTTCGTGATATGTTTGGATGTTTTTATGAGTTTGTTACATATTGTTTCTGTTCTTTCACCGGAAAATAAATATATTTCAGACTATAAGTGATTTAATTAATGTGAGATTAAAGTTTAAAATTTAGATTAACAGTTCATATATTACATGTTTCATGAATTTTAGAAAGACATTAAATTTAATTTAAATAACTGATCATTTTTTCATATTTAGTTTAAATAACTGATATTTTGATGAAACAAATTGTTGACAATTCGCTTACATGTATTTACAATAGTTTTTCAATTTCATCAAATTTTGACTGAGATTGGCACAACCGTGCTTGAATTCTGAAAATCAGTTATAAATAGTCTTCTGGCATGTTTCTTCATCGCAAAATGTAGTTCAAAGTTGATCGAGGCTCTGCTGATTTATGAAATTACACTTAAATTGCAGAAAATCATACTAGGAAAACTTTCACTATTTAAGTCCACAGTGATGAAGGCACATAATTTTCAAAATGATGTCACAATGTAAAAAAAATTGACAGTTAGATGAAACAAACTGCAATGTACAGCCAGAGTTCAATTTTCAAATGTAGTAATTACTTTTAAATATTGTTTATATAAGTGGCTAATTCCAGAAACTAATAGTGCGCCCCATATATAAGCGTACTTTTTTCTGCAATCTCTACTAGTATATTAGCCGTTTCCTTTGAGAAA